>RQTK01000104.1:262513-280851 GCA_003991915.1 Elysia chlorotica | reverse complement strand
AGTAGTAGTAGTAGTAGTAGTAGTAGTAGTAGTAGTAGTAGTAGTAGTAGTAGTAGTAGTAGTAGTAGTAGTAGTAGTAGTAGTAGTAGTAGTAGTAGTAGTAGTAGTAGTAGTAGTAGTAGTAGTAGTAGTAGTTATTTGCTTTGTCAGACTAATGCAAAAATGTGTCTCTTTTACGTCACAAGTGGTAGAAATAATAGCATATCCACTTCCATGATAGACGAATTGATTGGTATGGCAAAGGAAACAAAAAGGAACAAAACATTAATTTTCTTGTAAGATAGAACTGTTTACTACAACAAATGTATACAAACTAGGACCTTCGTGACTGTTGGTGCATGTATCTTCATGCTACCTTACGAAGGAAAAATCTTGACTTACTCTCCGCTAGATGGCAGTATGACACAAACCACCCCTGTCAGGGCTTATCTCTAAAATAACTGCTGCAGCAGTGTTTCCACTACCTCCTGTTCTGGGGACAAGCTTGGGCAAGCGGTGGAGCGTTGGTCTCCCAATCAGGAGTTCCTCGGGTCAACACAATACAAGTCAGTATAAAGTGACTGGCTGAGACAGGAGTCCCGATATCCCGGAACTGTCTCTGTGTGACAGCACGTACAATGAATAGGCATTAGTTTATAGCCTTGCTGCGGACATTGGACGTTAGGAAACCGATCATTCACCCACTGTTTTCTGCTCTGGGTGACCGTGCGTAGATGTTCAAAATTCCTTCTTGTGTCTAGTTGATGTGGCCAGTTGGTATCCTTAAGCCTTTCGGGGTCTTGTCTGAGTGCTAGAACGATGGCAGTTTTGGTCGTTCTCTTCCTTTAAGAGTCTGTATGTCGATATAATTTTTTAATCCTAAAATAGTGTCACTAGGGTATCGCTTCTAGGATAGTGAGGCAAATTTGCGGTTCACCTTTTTTATAAATATAAATTGCATTTGTTAAATAGTGATAGGTTACTTAATATAAGGACTCATCATAATTTGTTCACGGTGGACGCTGTTCAGTTTCCGTCCATCTTGTTTTTGTAAAGCTCATGTTCCACAAATAAAAATCAGTCTTTGTAGTTCGGTGAAATAATATGTTGCTTGTTTAAGTTTGTCGTTCCTATTAATTTTGTTAGAAAGTTTTTATCGTTTTACAGTGCACAGGTACTTTCTTCTGTCTGTCTCTTTATTTTCCCTGAGTAAAAAAACAACACTTCTTACTTTTTTCAGGTTTCTTTTTCTTTTGATATGTGTGTATATTTAGTTATACCGTTATTAGAGTCTCTCTTCGGCTAGACCTACGAAGCCAGTCGTAGAAGCGAAATCCATGTCATCCGCATAAACTAACTCCTTGCTGCCAGCTTGTTTTCTGTTCTCGAGCTTTTCTAAGAGCATTTTCCAATTTCTCCATAAATCAATCTGCGCTCAGCATGTCGCATCAGGGCGTCCCTAAATTAGATGGGGGAAATTTCAATCATAAAAGCACCATTTATTAAAGCCGAAATTTCAAATCTATCTATTTATCTGTAAGAAATAACTTGTTTAATGATATTCTTAAGATGTAAAATTGTTAACATTTTTCGTTGTTTTGTTTGATTGTTGTTGTTGTTTTTTTGTTGATTTTTGGTAGGGAGTGTTTTGTTTTGTTTTTTGTTGTTGTTGTTTTTTTCGTGATGGTGCACACTATTGTTGAAAGACACGATAATATAACCACTACCGATGATCATTATTAGGGGTCTAACTAGCTATATGGTTTTTAGCTCATCATACGGTTGAAAGATTGGGGCTCTAATTGAAAGTAATAAAAGGCCGCATGGGTTCATGGACCGTTCAGCCTTTTGATCTCCTGAATCAAGCTTTACACTTCGTTATGTCGATTTTCTGGATCTGTCCGCTTATCAGGGATGATCAATTCGAACTGAAAGAGTTTTGGACGAATGGTAGCAACAGAACGCTTCAGACCAGCGGTCCCGCGAGTACTAAATGTGGAAATTGTTTGTTTCTATGATCACAATGTGGTAGTAGATTCAAGCCCGGCAGCGATATTTCGTGTAAAAGCAGCATTATAACATACATGAAGGTCAAAAAGGAAAGAGGCGATTTTAATTGTATAAAGCAACCCGTAAACTGTAACTTTTTTCCAAGAAAAACGGTATTACTATCGAATAATGTAGAATCTGTAATACATTTTGAAAATGTATACCAGTCTTAAAAGCGATGAAAAAGAGTTGTTGTTTTGAGATCGATCAAGTTAGTTTCCGTTGGGCCATTCATGATTGCGTAAAAAAACGATGCTGGTTTTAGATCAAACAAAAATGTCAGCCCTTTCCCTAAATAATTAGCGCACCGTTTATATTAATTCATTTGACATCAATAATTTTAATAATTTTTTTCTGTTTTAATAGGTTTAGTAATTTAAAATGGTCCTGCAAAGAAATTTTTTATTAGTATAATAATATAATTTTTTTACCACTGAAAAATATTTTTGTCAATGTAAAAAAGTAGCGGCATTATTTTTGTCAAATCTTCATATATAGGAAATTGTATCGCCAAATTGTATAATTAGAGTATAAAGATTCCATCCACCCATCAAGTCTCATAGTTTTACTTTGTAGCTTTGGCGATCATACCCCTCCACTCTTCCGGGTCCTTCTCAGCTTCCTATGCCTCCGCCATTTTCTTCTTTTTCTCTTTCTAACGTCTATATTAAACAAAATAATATTGACTGGAAATTTCACCCATGGAGAAACATAATTTATGTTTTCCTCATGGATCTCCATAACCTTGTTTGTGTGTAAAGTTATGACGATGAGTTAGTCAGCATCATTTCATATTGTGTAATTGCTGGACTTCCACAGTCCTACTTTGGAAGCACAGGCCCTTGGACTATTGCAAAGCTACAGATCGACAAAACCATAGCTCTTTTTTAACATGCAATGGGTTTTTCGATTTGCTCTATAATTTTTAAAGACATGGTTGTATTTGTTTTTGATTCATTAAAAAAAAAAACGTCGGATAACCCATCATAATAATATACATTGAAATTACTCGCTTCAAATACCTCTGGAGATCAAATTTACATTCCAAAAATTGCATTTCCATCCAGCAGTATATGATAATATGGGTCAATGTTACGTTTAATTGTAGCTAACTTTAAAAAATATTTTTGCTGTTGTTGTTTTTTTAAGTTCGCCGAGTCGTTAATGTACAGATGAACATTTTTGTTCACACCTTCAGTTTCTGCAACCGTTTCTATATCGCATAATATTATAGTTTTCTAGATTCGGTTTACAAAGACGTTAACCATCTATACTGTTGGGCTTCTCATAGAAAATGTTTCTTAGTGTGAGAAATGAGAAATGTGTGTCTTCACAAGCTAGATATTATTGATTTTTTGTTTCTTTTTTTATCTTTCGTCGTTTTATTTCTAACCATATTTTTAAATTTAATAGAAAAAATATAGCGGTTATCTGTACGTTAAAAGCAGCCTATCCTGGACTACCCGAGCATATTAGATCGCGGGTAGCAACCCCTGATTCGTTCTATAGGTGAGAACTCTGTTTAATCTATTGTTTTCATCATCTGCACCGCGCGAACCATTGAAACGGTTCTAGTTTCCGTACTATCTGAAAAACAAATCATTTATTAAGAATGTTTTCTAAAGAGTTATATTTGTACCGTAGAGGTAGCAAAGTTCAATAATTTTATGGAGGGTATAGAATTTCACCAATATACAATTAACACACTTTGCGCACTGTTACCGAACAATGAACCATCTTGTTGTAGCCTAAAATACACGGGTGATTAAGACAGAAACAAAGTAAAAATTCTCTTCCAAGTAACTCGCCTTTTAAAGAGCTTTTTGTACAAAGACACTTGAATGCCCACGTCCACAGATGAGAGGGGTATCGCTTGCAGATCAATAATTATTTTGCAAGTGAATTGTTAAACCCTAGAAGAAACAGTGTAGAATTAGCCTATAAATAACCTATTGCGCGAGGAGCTAGGCTTTTTTAACGTCACGTTTCTATTTTTTCTACAACGGGATAATATTTGACACCGATAACTAAAAGAATTCACCTTTCAAAGAAAAAGAATAGTTATTTAGGGGGAAAATGGTATTTTAAAATGTTTACGTCCCCGATCCCCTTAAAAGGCAATTTTAACACAATATAATTATTATAATTACACATTCATTTATAGCATTCTCCAATATTGACTGAGTACAGTATTTTCAAATGTTTCTTGTGCACAAAGCACGATGAAGTTGAAAAAATGAAGCCAGGTTGTCGTAATATCTTTTTGATCCTTTCAATTCTACATATTATTTTGCACTGAAATCCAATCGTTAAATCCTCAAAGAAATTGACTTGAGATTCTTCGCATTAGATGATAACTCTTAACGAATGTTATCAGAAACTGGCCAGACAGCAAGTGTTTGAATGGTTTGCATAGGGTATCTTCGACAAGTAGCTCTACATAACGGCATCTCGATTGAAATTCAATTTGAAGTTTGGTTTGCTTTTAGTATGTTGAAGTTATGTAACTCTAACTTTAAGCGAGATAGAATGCTTTGTTTAGAAATCTAAGCTGACCGTCAGTATACGCTGTCCTATTTTTTCCTTCTCAGTTGCGTAATAAAATCCGCCATCTGCCTAAAATTGTGCTTAAGTTGCATCCTCCAAGCCTGAGATATTTTAAGCTCCCGCTAAGTTGTTCCTGAAGACTTCGCGACAGAGGCGAGATCGAATTCCGCTGTAAAACTGGCGTCAAGTGTTTGGCTTCCAGATACGTTACATCGGGGGAGAACAGACGCTCTACAGGATTGTGTTAATGAATGAGGTGGTTAGTGTGTCTCTGTGTAGGCGCCTCTATTTAGAAAGGCATTTTAAGCTTTCTACTTTTTTTCTATTCTTCCCTGTTTGACGTCCTTCCCCCCTCTCAAGATAACTACAGTTAATGGGATTTCCTGAGGAAATAAATCAATAGTATTTCGCTGAAACCTTTTCAACAAGTTTATCTTTGTGTACACTTCAAATGAGAGCTTTTTATTCAACAAATTAGTAGCGTAACCATTAGATAACTCGATTTTGGAGCTTTGCAAAGCAATAAAAGTCGGGATTTTTTCGGATATACTGGAAAGTTAGCTTCAGCTTCATGTAAGATAAGAATGGTAGTTCCAGCTAAGTCAGTGCCGCTGATGTCAGGGTGATGCCTGTTCCAGTGCTGGCTGGTATAGCTTCATGACTGTGTTCTGAATCGGGAAATCAAGATTAGTCTGAAGTTTTCTGGTTTCACGTGCTGCTATTATTGTACATCTGCTACTTTTTCGAAGTTAGCTTGACCCATCAATACAGAATGCCTACCCATTTGGTTATAAAAAAAAATTCTACAGCATTATAAGCGTAGACTCGGTATTTCGTTTCTCCTGGTTACGTCGCACAGTATACTGTTGCCTTTCTTTCCTTCATAGCCTTGTGACTTGAAATCAACAGACCTCGGACATGCATGTTACTAAATGTATCATTTTCTTACAATGCTATTGTTATCATTTGACATTTCCTTGTCACGTGATGTGTAGAGAAGTCTTAAAGGGTGTTTACACAGGCATAAAATAACATGATCAAATTATTAAGAGTTTCAATACTTAAACCGTCGCATGCATATTGTATTGCTGGTATGCAGACATTTTTTTGTTTAGTTAGATTTTGAACAGTTTAGTTTCGCAACTATCACAATTCCATACTCATAATGTATTGCTGTCATGGTGGCCACTTCGTCAGGATCGAACACTACATGGAAATCGCGGTTATTTTTCAACTTGTGAAAGCTTATCGTAATAAGTGCTATCATGACGTTTTGGTTGTAACTGTTTGATTTTTTTTAAGTGATTTTTAGCTTCGTATAAAACATTGTATAGTAGCTATTACTATTTCAAACCCATTTAAAGGTTTTCTTGTAAACTATAGACGTGTTTTCATAATACTTTGTGTTACCCTATTATGCAGAAAAGTCTTCCCCTTATCTCCCCCATTCTCCAAATTGTGCAGGTTATAGAAGTTATATACATTATGTGACTTTAATCTAAGGTCGTGTCATACGCAGCTGTCCTTTTTCTTTATATATATGTATCACCGAAGATAAACACCAGTTCTGTTTTTGTGTTTTCTCGAGCGGTTTATTTTGGTGAATGTCTAATGTGGAACATTGATTTGTTTGTTTTTTATAAGTAGGTTTTTCATGCTTTTAATGTTAACTATCTAGTGGCAGAGATTCCCTTTCTTCCACTAAAACGATACTTACCTTAGGCCCTATACAGTAATAAAATACAATTAAGGCGATACACGAAGACGGCTCAAATAGATAATATTTTTTAACTTTCTCTAATACATTAAAACTTATTTTAGTTTACAATAAAGGTCTACTCATTTGAAACGTTTCGGTTGAAAACTAGAATGAGCAGCTTTGCCTGAAAGATGAGGATCACAGTTGAGGTCTTGAGGTTCCAGTTGACATTGAGTGAACACTTGCACTGCTCTTTACGTAGAGTATCGCTACTGAGGTGAAAGCCTTCAAATTGAACCCACCCTTCCTCCCTATCCCCCTTTCTTTGTACCCATTCTACACCCTCTCACTTAATTTTTTTATATGTATGTTTATTTATCCATTAACCTTTTCTATTTTTACTTGAAACGTATTTTTACTTTAAACGTATTTTAGGGCCCATTCCTTAAAGAAAATAATCAGCTATGAATAATTCCCTTATTATGATTACTGTTTTGCTAAGCGGGCGGGGCCTGTGTGCATAAGCTCCCTATTGGGCCCTGCTCACCCCCGTGAGAACCGTGGATATTAATCACCATCTGTGCTGCTTCAGCCACTGAAGTGTTAGGAAGGGGAGGTCACGCTGATTAGTTTTCCAGGATCTCCAATTCTCCATGTCTACTCGATAGGGTTAAAGCAGAGACAATGCATCATCTTTTTTCTAGTTTGATATAAAATAGAACATGGTGTTCCCAATCTCCAACGTGTTTACCCTTTCCAACAAGTGATATAATGGCTTGTTTTACGTTCGAGACAATAAACCAAATATTATGATCTAGATCTAGAAACCCTATGCTTTGTCGGTTTCGCTTCAAAGTGATAGCGAAGTATATTCAGAGAGGTGTTGATCTAAAAACTATAAATCTCAGACTAGTTGCGTTTGGTCGGTTCTTTGTTTGGATACTTAATGTCCACGTCAGCAACTTAGTTGTATCGCGCTGCCACACAGAGACAGACTGGGGTACCGGAACATTTGTCTCAGCTGGTCAACCTGACCTGACCAGTAGGGGACGAAGTCCGACAAATATGTTTTCCGATCATAGAGTGGAATCTCAGCGCTTAACCGCTTAAGCCTACTGCACGCACCCAACCTCCACGCGTCATAAATTATAGTGAAACGTATTTTACCCAATTTGTTAAAACATGTTTTATCTGTCTTTGAATATACCTTTGCGCAGACCCTTTGCGGAGATTACAATTAATTATTCAATACACAAATCAAAGATATTCACACTAGATAAGTTGTTTCTATCATAAGTGTTATCGAGGGCTTTATAGGAAAGTCTATCGCAACGACTGCTACCCTACAACCATGGGCTGATCCTATCGGGCTGCAAATCCTAGTGCTTGTCAGAAAGACCAAGGTAGCTAACCCTAACAGGAAACCTAGAGGGTTCGCCTGTAGATAGGAATGTTCCAAACGATTCGCTTGGGTACATGGAACGTTGCCCGTTCCAAAAGTATTGACATTGTTTTTCCTATGGAGTTGAGCTGGTTGCTTAAAACATCAACACTACATCGGCTATATTGTGGACGGGCCCATGCTGATGTCTGACAATTCTATATGCTGTCACACACGAGTCGGGGAGTGGAAACTTGTGCTCTTGTCTCAGCTGGTCACGTTAAAGTATACTGACACCGACCAAACCAGTTGGGGACGAAATCGAACAAACAAATTTTTGACCAATCCAGGGATTCGAACCGCAGACTTTCTGATCTGGAGACCACGCTCTATCAATTGAGCCAGGTCGCTCCCCATTCTTTCCAGTGGATTAGACCAATTATTAGTCGATGAGAGAATCGCAGAAATTCGGCAAGGCACGATTTCCACACACTCGCTGGCCACGACAATTAGCAAAGCCAGGGTCAAGAAACTGCGGGATCATGAACCCCTGGTAGTTCTGGTTAAATGGCCTCGGCATTCTGCTCTGTGGAAAGACATAATAATAGTTGTAGATTTATATTGAAGAAGAGGGTTGCCAAAATCAGCAAAGATGATTTTTCCTTATTCGGTGACTAACTTTGCTTCCTTAAAATTGAGGCAAGTGCAGAAACGAAGAATATCCAGCAGCTGGATAAAATAACTTGTTTTAAAAGAAATTTTGCAATACATCTTCAAATCAATACCCATTACCATAAAATAGTTATGAAAAAAATATGAGCAAGCAGTCACAATAACTCAGTTACACAAGTATGAAAATATTGAAGAGTCCCGGTAACAATATGTTATAACTATATCCCCAGACTGGTCGAGTTTTTTCGTTGTTGTATTTTGTTTTTGTTTTGTTTTTGGGGGTGTTGTTGTTGTTGTTGTTGTTGTTGTTGTTTGTGTGTGTGTGTGTTTATTTGTATGGGTTTTTTTTTGGCAAACCAGTCTTGCTGATCCATATTACAGGCCATAATTGTAACACGAAAAATATAATTATGTTGAAAACTTTTACTTTACTGCCATGTCAATATTTCAATTATTTGGATATATTTTACACGTTCTTCTACTACAGGACATTCCACTATGTTTCTATAGAAATGTCATTGACTATTTTGGTGGGCTTTTATTTTCATTTGCATATTTAATATTTGGTTTCCTCTTTGCTTAATCACAGTCTCTTATAAATCCTTGTATTTGCTTCTTTCAATAATGCTCTAGAGTCTTTAATGGTCTTTATAGATTTTAAAGTTCTTCTTGTAGGCCTACTTGTAAATGGTTAGTTCAAGGACACATCAATTATTATTGTCGAGCACTAAAAGTATCCAACACCGGTCTTAGACAGCCATGGTGAAAATATATACCTACAGCCTGAGTCCGAAATCCTCTTTTGTTTTTGAATGCATAGCTTTGAACTAATTTCCAAGCTTTTAGCGTCTCCAGATATCTTTATTTTTAGTAGTTAAAGAGTATGTTCCTGACCTTAAGTATTTTGCATCCTCTCCCTCGTGTACTCACATAGAATTTGTTTCAAAATTCATCATTCTTTAAACTGAGCCAAATCGTTTGTTCGACAAGATGAGGCTTCATATGAAACGCACAGTACATAAAATATTCAAGATACTAAATACAAAAACATGTCTATAAAAATCTTTTATGGTAAACGAATCACTGCAAATAGTAAATAGGTCTTTTCAATAGTTCAGGAAAGAGGCTGGGATTTTTTTATTATGCAATTATGTATGTTTTAAATCGTATAAATGATCAGCGTATTTTTACGTATTTTGGAGGAGTGCTATTATGGAAATATTGGTACCCAGTTGTTTCTCAGCCAATCTGCCGTAAAATAGTCATAGGATTTAGCTAGCAAAAGCATAGAAACTTTTTAATTTTTCAAGATGGTCTTTACAAAGTTGATTTATGTTCTAATTTAAGGCTGCGGAAACACAGTGGCAGAATTGTAGGAATAAGTTGTTTTCTTATAAACAAAAAATATACATAGTTGAGAATTTTAGCCATATCCTTACTCGATATAATATTTTTGGCGACTTGCGTCGATAGCGAGTTTTACACCGCTAAGAATGCTCTTTGAGTGATGCCATTGTTAAGCCGTGGAAATAGTTGAGTGGCGACCATTGCCTGTGGGCGTATTTCTCATTCCATGCGGTATTTATATGATGTAAAAAAAACATCTTACACGATAATGTTCTGATAGCTGACCCTTAAGATTCTTAAGAATTTAACTCACCCGTACAAGTTTTCTTGTTTATAATTGTCTGAGATTAGTATAGTGAGTCGACTTCTTCAATCTTTTATTTTAAAAGATTTAATCATTCCGAATACTTCGCTTTCGGCGGAATCATTCCTTTGTTGTTGTTGGGTTGTTTTTAAGGGGAACTGTTAAATGCGTAAGGATGAAATCCATTGTTTCACAACTGCTGCTGGAGAGACGCCTGGCGCCATGGTGGATGCAGGTATTACTGCCACACGCCCTGGCGTGTACAACTCTTAATTAAAGCAAACTCAGGCTGTACGTGAGTTTTCCAGTTTATCCCAGTCGTGAATGACCGCCGGCTTCAACTTAAGGTGGCTGAGTTGAGTTGGCTTAACGTCCAACATCATCTCTATATGGACAATATTGTAGACGGGCCTCAAGACTGACGTCTGACAATTTCATGTGCTGCCACGCACAAGACAGGACGGGATGCCATGACTCCTGTCTCATGCAGTCACATTATACTGACACCGAGCCAACCAGTTCAAGCTAGCTTAAGGCATTTTAATCCCATCAGTTTAGTCATAACAGATACCGCTGAAGATCTGTTTAGACTCGAAAAGAGGCTTAGTATTTTTCGCAGGCCTGTAGAGAGGGTTCAATGTTATTTTTGTTCTAGATCTCAGCCCCGACTTCTCCCATGAATTTTTTTATGGGTGTGTTGACAAAGTATTCATGGTTCTATTTTAACAATTTTGTATCAGTAAGATATCCAAAATGTCCGTAAAATGATATAAAGAGCTCTTGCCACAGCATCAGCAAGTATCGGTGACCTTGAGAGACCCCCAGGGGCGAGAGAGCTTCTCGAGTCGGGGCAGATTACTCGCCTTCACTTTTTCAATACCTAGCCGAGAACATTATCGCTTACTTTCTCTTTACGAAGCATCTGAGCGCGAGATCTGGTTGTGCAGACCTTTGACATTATCACTCCTGTGTCGCTGCCTTGTCTCCAGGTTGGTTTGCTCTGAGCTTCAATAATTCATGGTACTTATGGGGAAGAAGGCTCGTCACACAGCAGTGGGTGCGAGCAAGAGATTAGCCCCATTTTTGTTCTGTCTCCTAAGTCATCGGCGACATGATGAAATAGCAGTGAGTCGTCTAGGCGTTTGAATCGTTTTCTCTCATATTGCTCTAGAAAATGGAGGAAAAGTAAAGTTCAACTCATAATACATATAACATGTTCTCAACTCATAATATATCATTTTGTAGAGAAACATCAGTTCTAAACCTTTTTTTGTGTTTTTGTTGTTGTTATAAAAGGAGAGCATCGAGGCATGAAGGTAAAAGGAGATGGGGTGGGGAGATAACCAGCATGTTGTTTTTCTTTTATCCTAAGAAAACGTTTGCTGTCAAAAACAAATGTCAACATTCTTTTCACTAGGATATTATTTTATTCAAATCATGCCCTTAATACTAAGAATAAAATCAACAGCAATCGCTGGACACCTATTTAATTTTGGTCGTTTTCGTGTTCTTACTTCTATTCATGTTAGAAGATAGATTGACTCATTTCACCACATTAGAAAGATCGGGCGACCAATTAGTATCCTCTGATTGATGTGTGTGTTTATTGTATAGTCACGGCGACGAGCAGCACCAACTTCACTCTGTCAAACGTGTTCTTGGTATATCTGTTTTTCTATTCAAGTAATGGCGACTGGCATTGGGTTTTTATGACACCTCATTGTATTGCTCGGTGAATTGAAATGCCTAAAATCGCCTAAAAATGCCCATCAGTTGCTAGCTATTCAAGAACTTTTGGATGTTGATGAGACATGTCTTCTTTGAACATAATTTATTTTGTTTCCCTAAGCGGAAAATCGCCTCAACCTTTATCTGCTTGGCGCAAAAAAAATCCATAGTTTTTTTCAAAAAGCAAATCTCACCCAAGTTGCAAAAAAGCATACATGAATTACGTCACGATATCAGCCTCAACACGCTCTAGGCTAATAATTTGCATATTAATTTGCCTGTCTACGGTTTTAAAAATAGGGATTTAATTAGAACACAATGCATAGAATGTTATATAGGTTGTTGACTGTATCTTCCAATCTACCTAGTTTGATAAAAACAAATACAGTAATGTAGATGTTGTAGCATCTTTCATTGACTCGTTCTTTGAATTACTCGTGGGCGAGGTAATTTATTTTGAGCAAATAGAAATACAGAGCAAAAAGTGTCTCTACTATTAGTATTTAAAAAAAAACACCTACAATTTCAAAGATTTAAAATAACACGTTTTCATAAACTATGACTTTTTAAATGTCATCTCATTCAAAACTTTTAAAAAGTAATTGGTTAAGAGCTACTTTTAAGAGTCAGGGGAAATGTATTTATCATTGTCTAATGGAATAACGTTGCTTTTGTCTCGACGTGTACAGCTCTTTAGAATTAAGTACACGATATGTGGTATTCCTTCAATTCGTTAATGTTGTATTTATCATTAACATTAAGCAATATTTAAAACCACTCACGTGTGTTTTAAGTGGCTGTCAATCCCATTGCAGCGTGATTTTCCAACTAGAATAACCAATCTTGACCGACTTTGCTCATTCACCATATCTTTTGTCGCAAAGTTTACTGCTTCCCTACATAAGTTTACAGTCCTGTGATTGCCTAAGACTTTGTGAAGTATTCCTTAGTGCCTCTCGGGGTACCATCCCTGAAAGTCTTACAAGTAATGTTTGAATTGTGCAAACTTAGTGCTGCAGGAGCCTCAAGGACTCAGCCGTCATGTTTTTCCAGCCTGAGCCGAGGTAGCAACGAAGACACTCATAAGATGTATTTGGGTTGGGTTTGTTGTGTTTTTAGCGCAAGAGGTTTGTCGTCTCTAATAGAAAAACTAGGAGCGCTTTTTCCCTAAGGGTTTTCGAGCATTTCTGAGACAATGTTGTGCTTTCAGCACAAGAGCTACTTACATTTCTCTTTGTATAAAATAATTATGTTTACATTTGACTTTTTTTTCAATCATCCTCGCAGCAGATATCGTTTTATTAAATTTTCACTTCTCAGAGCGTTTCAAGAGTCCAGTTTTTCCTTAAGTATGAGATTGATTGCAAGGTTACCGGGCTTCTCTACACAACTTAAAACTTCTTGACTTTTTCTAGAGCCCCATGAGTTCGGTGATCGACCAGATACTTACACGATCAATCAAGAACTATTTAAAAAACGACTACTTTGAGTAAAGTTGTCATATTTGAAAACCATAATTAGAATTTCAATGTAGACACAAAAGTGATAAGAACTTTTTAACAGAATTTAGACATATTATTCTGCACAGAATCTGACTTATGAAAATAGCAGTCAATCCATCTTTTTTTCCAATGAGAAATCATGATGGGATAATTATAGATTTAGTAAGTTATAAAAAAGGTGCACCATAATTTATTAAATTAGTGCTCCATAATTTTGGAGATGTTTTACTTGTAGAAAAGAACATTCTTCAGAAAGCAGGAATATACATGATTGTTTTCTAAATGATAACCAGGGTGAATCTGACACAACTCGCCAATATAGCTTTTGAATTAGAGCCCTTAAAATTGTCAAAATACTATATCTTTTTCATGCACAAAGTAATTCAAATATTTCTAGTTCTAGAAATGATATAGCTATAATTTTTTCTACCACTTAAATGGATGTAATGATATGATCGCTCGATTATTGAACTAGAAAATGTACCAAAAAGACCGAGTTTTTGTATAGAAACGGGAAAATGATCAAATAAAATATTATAATCTTGTTGTTATTTGAAATAATTATATTTATCAAAAATCCCTCCCTTCTCTCTCTCTCTCTCTCTCTCTCTCTCTCTCTCTCTCTCTCTCTCTCTCTCTCTCTCTCTCTCTCTCTCTCTCTCTCTCTCTCTCTCTCTCTCTCTCTCTCTCTCTCTCTCTCTCTCTCTCTCTCTCTCTCGCTCGCTCGCTCGCTCGCTCTCGATTTCGCTTTTGTTCCTTTCCCCGTATCCTTTTTCTCATTTATGATAACTGTGCACAAAATTAATCCTGTGAATGTCTCCCTCTTTAATATTAAAATAGCACTGCTTTATAATTTTTAAAAAAGAAGACAGTTTGATTGATCGGTAACTATGCATTATATTTTTGACGTTTTAATGTGTTACGTTATTTCCTAATTAGCGTATGAGATCTATATTAATTTTTCGAAGGTTAAGGAAGGTGCATATCGAACGAATTACGTTTTAGTAAGATCGGATGATGTTGAAATACTTTGTGTAAGCCGTGTGGTAAACTGTCACAAAAAAAACGATTGATGGACTCATCTGCATTCGTAAAAGATAAACATTCTCATCTAGAGATGGCTTTCCTGCCGGTAATTTTAGAGTCACTCACTTTTTACAAATAGACACTTCGACAGAGATGTTCAAACTACCTTTTTGTTTTTCCATTTCTCTTGATATGTCTATTTATTATCTACGAATCAAACAACATGTCTACTGCTTCTTTCACTCAAATTGTATCAACGTTAAAACTATATCTCATTACGGTCTATCTTTGCTTTGTTTGTTGGTATAAGAAAGGCGCCATGTTCACACACTGCATGGAACCGCTCTCTGGAGAGACGAATAACTGCTGTCCCAGGCGTAAACAGCTTTAATTGAAATCTAACGAGACACAGAAATTAATGTTATAATGACTTGAGTTTTACTATAAGAGTTTTACCTTAATATTTTCAAAAAAATACTTAATGGGTGCATATTTTATTGGTTACTTCACCAGTTATTAGCTGCCTATCTTTATGGCAAAGTCAAAGACTATCTGTATTTTACATTCTCTGGCATAACAAAATAGGCGCAATGTGATCTGCATTATTAAAATCTGAAAAATTCTAGAGGAACGATAAAATGGTGAACTACCCATCGTAATAATGGGCAAAACTTGTAAAAAGAAACAACAACTAGCACTTAAAATGCTCCATCCCCATTTTATGGTTTGAACATTGATCAATTCTAATTTTTTTTTAAGGTACTAATTTGACTGTGGTCTCTCAGTTATCTCTGGTCTATTGCCAAGAGCAAAGGAGACTATATAGTAAGTGCTGCCGAGTTTATCGGAGTAAAAAAAAATACGCCAAGGCACATCAGAACTTGGCAGTAAATTATATCAAGTAAAATTGAATGTTACTAGCCAGATGTTGCTGGTATGAGACTGGAGACAATGGACGAAAAAGCGAATCTTCAGAATAAACCGCCAAAATTTGATTATTAGATCTAAGTTCTCTGGTGCTGGTGGGGATCACCATGTGGCACACAATCTTAGCTGTTGATAAAGGGAGATGATGTTCTGGAGTCTCAACAACTCGAGTATACTAAGAGGACGATCCCTGGGAACCAAACTTGGTTTCAATTAATGATAATAACGCTGGGTTTGTAGTTATACTTACTAGCAATAATTTTGACTTCTTGTGTAAGCAAATCTGAAAGACGTTATATTGTGTTCGCATTGAAAACAGAGAGAGAGAGAGAGAGAGAGAGAGAGAGAGAGAGAGAGAGAGACACACACACACACACACAGAAGGACGATTGATTGAGCTATATTTGAGAGAAAGAAGTGGGGACACAAGAAGAGCAAGGAGAGAATAAATGAAAGAGAACTCAGTGGAGCCATGAGAAGCAAAAAAGTGCATCAATAGTCCGTCAGTCAGTCAGAGTTCCGTCTCGTTCCAGAGGTTGGATGCCATGGTCTTCAAACTTTCTTGCTCAAGAGCAACATCGCAGCACTCATTGATTTTCATTCCATTTGAGTCCTCCACATTTTTGACGCAACTGATCCACGTCCTTCCTTTACCTCTCATACCTTCCACCATACCCTCAACGAACTTCTGCAAGGAACTGTGCATTCTTACACGTACGTAATATTTAATTTTTTTTTCTCTTTCACTGTTTTGAGGAGATGCTTTTGTTTCATATTTACCATCTCTAGTATTTCAAGGTTTGTTATCTTTTCTTTCCAAGAGGCTATTCTTTTTCTTCTATAAATCGACATCTCTAAAGCATTTCAAAGTAACAATT
The DNA here is from genome assembly GCA_003991915.1 of Elysia chlorotica. Lineage (NCBI taxonomy): Eukaryota > Metazoa > Mollusca > Gastropoda > Plakobranchidae > Elysia > Elysia chlorotica. Next base: position 264,812 of record RQTK01000104.1, on the reverse strand, counting down.
AAATTAACAAACACACTCTCTGGTGTTTCTGCCACCATAAGAATAACAAGTGTTTTTGCAAATTGATAACAAAGACAAAGGCTGAGGCCTGTTAAATCCATTACGATGAACACTTGGACGTCAAACTCAAGAAAATCTATGGAAACTGACATCTGTGGATTACGATCAGCCATGCACTGGATCCTTTTAGCTCGTGAAGTAATGGAGTGATGCACGGACCGAGGGGAAACATCTTTCATTTCATTTTTTTTTAATAATGCTTTGCAAATATCCATCTTCGAATCATCCCCTCTCTCCAACCTAGATATGCTTTCTTCCTTTTTTTCTTTTTAAATGTTACTAGTTGGAGGCCCGCGAATTCGCGGGATTAAAAGTTTAAATTAATACCAATTCTATTTATAACAAACAGTGCCACTTACTCTAAAACAGTATACCCCTGCCGGTAACATGTCCTCATTTACACCAATGATGCGGGTGCGATAGCTGAATTGAAACTTATAATTAATTTTTATTTTGAAAATGTCTAGATTCTCCGCTTATGTTTCCGCCTCTCTCTCCTTCTGTCTCTCTCTCTGTCTCTCTGTCTGTCTGTCTCTGTCTATGTCTGTCTGTCTCTGTATGGCCCTCTCTCTGTCTCTCTCTCACTATCTATTTCATGTCTCTGTATCTCTCTTACTCATTCTCTCTCCTCTCTTTCTCTCCCCAATCTCTCCCTCTCTCTCTCTTTCTCTCTCTCTCTCTCTCTCTCTCTCTCTCTCTCTCTCTCTCTCTCTCTCTCTCTCTATGTTTGTGTATTCAGTCCAACCGCACAACTCTGACTTTTTTGCAAAGATAATACACAACAAAGAGTCAGAAAATAAAACATTTCATCATAATATTATAACCACAGAAATTTGGAACGAAGCTTCAGAATGCACAGCTATTAAACCTACCTGACAGGAATTATGCTCACCAATTTTCAAATTACACTTCAGACGAATTCAGCAATTTGTTTAAAGTAAATATGCAGAGCAATGATTATTGTCAAAGTTGACATTAAGAATTGCAGAATTAACAATATTATAAGGGGCTAGAAAACGTCAACATTTTAAGACTCATTATAAAATAACATCAGGGGAAAAAGATTAAACATTTTGTGACAATAATGTTTTTCCCTTCACTCCAAATCCATTTTGGAACGATATTGTTTCCTTAATGGGGGGGGTTGAAGATGGACTGACATACAAAAATATGAAGTATAATAAAGCTGTAATAACCAGCTCTGGTTGATTTGGCCTCTGACAGAAAGTTAAGGTAGCAAAAGCTCAAAGAGAAATGTGAAATGTGCCCCATGAACAAGATAAAAAGTGGCTGTATAAATGACGATGGTATAGAAAGAAAAAAAAGAAGAAGACTGGCGTTCGAGAGTCTGGGGAATAGATTAAATAGGGATATAAAGTAAGAGAGAGTGTGATGAAAAGGGGGAAAGTTTTAAACAGCATAGTGTAGAAGCAGACGAGATACAGCAAGCGTGTCTACGAGCACTGTTGAATGAGTGACAGAGTGTGTGCTAGTATTGGAGCGTGAATGTCAAAGTATGTGAAGGTAATGACGAGTAAGTGAGGTTACATTGAACAAGTGACAGGGTTTGTTAGGATGATGATCAATGAGTGTGTGGGAGGCAGTAAATGACATTACAGAATCCTCCTTAGGTCCACTTAGGGTCCGTTTCAATGGGATAGAACTCTGTAACAATATTAGACAGGTACATATTTGTCAAGACTTTGATACTTTAAGTTCATTCATGGTGAGCAGTTGGGTAGCAAGCTGCGCATACTTTAACCATAATTACATTGAACACTAAACAAAAACCGTACCGTGATCTCGAACATAATACTTTGGAACGGCAAAGAGTTTCGTAGGACGGTTGAGTGGTGCTTTGCGTCTTCCTACACTAAATTGGTTTATCTGAGGAAAGAGTCAAGTCCCATCTCACTAGTCAAGTCTGGCCAAGCAAGTGCTGAGATTTCCCCAGCAGTACATTGCTACAGCATCAATAAGACTTGTGAAGAACAAGTGTCTGCGCTGACTGGAGGTCTCTCTCCTTGTCATTCTCTCTGGTTCTCTCTCTCTCTCTCTCTCTCTCTCTCTCTCTCTCTCTCGCTATATCTATCTATCGATCTATCTATTATATATCTTTCTCTCTCCATCTCCATCTATCTATCTGTTCACCTCTCTCCTTTCTCTCACTTTCTGTCCTTCTCCTCTGTCCGCTTCTCTCTCTCGTTCTCTCTCTCTCTCTCTCTCTCTCTCTCTCTCT
>RQTK01000104.1:188685-261853 GCA_003991915.1 Elysia chlorotica | reverse complement strand
TTCTCTCCCTCTCGCTCCCTCTCTCCCTCTCCCTCTCTCTCTCTCTCTCTCTCTCTCTAACCAAATTTTACGCCAGTATCATCCGAATCTTTTAGGTATACCAAACTGATGCACCGTTAGTCGCGTTACACTGTGACTTATTAAAGTGGTGGTCAGCTCTGTTACCTGGCCTTTTAGTGGACTGGGCTTACAAAACATGCTAACTTATCGTACTTTTTTGTATAATTAAGGTTCTGTAAATTCATTACCGTTTCTGTTCTACCTCAAGGGCCCCACGGGCATGATTCCTCAAGATGATAACTTACACTCATCATCATGGTCATTATCATCATCATCATCATAATCATCATCATCCTCATCATCATCATCCTCATCATCATCATCATCATCATCATCATCATCATCATCATAATTATTCCCAGCATCATAATTAGCGATAGGACCAGTAGCAGCTCGTAACAGTTACGTGCTAGAATTTAAATTATATCTAAAGATTTTTTTTATTTCTCAAGAAACATACAAATCAACATCTTTTATTTGAAGCTCGGAAAATGATCACTGGGAAGGAACACCCCAGAGGAGCTCCGCTTTCTCTCCTTAGAGAACGCCCGACTTACCATCTATTTAGATGTCATACTTGAATTGATTTACTTCCTCTTTGTGTTTTACCTTCCCCCCCCCCCTCCTTATTCGGTGTCAGTTATAATGTGACCGGCTGAGACAGGAGTCATGGTATCCCCGCCCGGTCTCGTGTGTTGCAGCACATAATATTGTCAGACGTCCGTCTTGGGGCCCGTCCATAATATAGCCTATATAGTGCTGCTGTTGGACGTTAAACCAACCCAACCAACCAACCAACCCTCTCCTTATTAGTTCGACACAATGACAAATAGGTATTTCACTAAAACAATCGCAAACCGTCCTACTGCCCTCCAGACCCCGCCCTCAGCATGAACCCCGCGAGCCCCAGCATTCTGCGCCTATCGGACCGGGACACGCACGACACGGAGGACGTCGTCCAGGGACGGAGGGGGGACCTGTGGTACCTCCTCGGGCACCTCGGGCAGTAGCGGGAGTTCCAGATGTCGCCGGACCACGCCTGCCTCTTCATCTGCACAATGTGTTTCCCAGATATGGTGAGTTTCCGAGCTTTTTTTTCAAGCCACTTCCACGTGTATAGGGGTGGGTGGGGGCGTGTGTTTGCTTTTTTCCTGACCCTTTTAGACGCACATGAGGAAATGCGACAAAGGAACAATTTCGAACCGAAAGAATGCTAGTTGCAAAATATTTTATTTTTCATCAGTTCATTGCAATTGCACATGAATTTTTCAAAAGCAATCTATCGTCATAATGATCTAAACGTCATTACCAAAATTCTCACCAACATCATATTTATCATCATCATCAGCAGCAGCAGCAGTAGAAATTCCATCGTCAACATCTTAATCGAAATTCTATTGCTCCTCTGCTCCTGCTTTTCCTCCTTTCTTCTTCTTCTTCTTCTTCTTCTTCTTCTTCTTCTTCTTCTTCTTCTTCTTCTTCTTCTTCTTCTTCTCCTCCTTCTCCTTCTCCTTCTCCTTCTTGTTCTATTTCTTCTCTATTCCTTTTCCTGCCCCACGCATTCCCTTTATTTCCTTAGATTTCCTACTTTGGGTGACCATTATAGCTTTCCCTGTAAATCTAAACTATACTTCCTGGCACAATGGCTTCTTCTGCTGAATTTTATATATAAGAATTACTCCCTAGTCTTTTTATAGACGCCGCCTTTTTAGATGTTGGACATATTTAATGTCAGTGTGCAATATCCTTTCTCCTATAATGATATAAGAAAACTTCAATCACGTCCCCTTCTTTGCAGGGAAACTCTTCTTCTGGTAATGGATTTGCCGGAGGGCTTTAAAAACCTTATTAATAATGAGACGTCGATTTCAGTTTTTGGAAATATTTTGAAAGGATTTTTGTAGGCGGCAACTAATTCTTTTTTTAGGATGTATGTTACCATATTGCAGAGATTTAATGCTGTTAAGAAAGAGCGCTCGAAAAAATGTCTCTATAACACCTACGCCATTGATAACATTAAGATTGTGTGAGAAGATATACTATTTTTCACTAAAAACTAAACTAAGCGCAGCTCGATATTCTTTGTAGAATGATATACTATACCAGTAAAAACATACTGTTGTTTTGCGATTTTGGGAATTTCATAGCTATGGGAGCAATTTAATTGAATAGTAAACTAGGGCAAAGACTGTTAGATACAAGTTTCCGCCGGTTTTTTTTTAACCTAACTTCAAGACATCTTGGAAATTGGTTGAACTTGAGTGTAGTTTCATAGTCCGATTAAAGAAATAGAGTAATCATGTGTCAATTTGTTCCATGTGTTTTCAAATACTGTCCAAAATGTAACATTGCATGGATTTTTTTATTATCAATATATCCCACTTGAGGTTTTCCTCTCTTACTGCGTCTTTTTTTAACAATTTTGTTTGCGTTGATATTCTTGTTATTGATATGGACATAAAGTTGAATGATGCTCACAGGTTTCAGGAAAAATTAATCCAATCTTCCTTGCAGCAATGTTATCTTATTTTTTACTATCAATGTAATACCGATGCATAACAAAGCAGGCTATTAGGTGATATTGACTCAGTTCAGTTTGCAAAACCCAAACCGAGAGAGGAAAAAAAGGAGACCAGTGACCTTAAGTGCCTATTAGGGTCTGTACAGACAGGATTTTTCGATGTGTGTTTCCTTGAAACTATGTCTGTCCAGTCGACGCATTATGCCACAGAGTGAAAATACACAAGCAGGCTCGGATGCGTATTTTATAACTCTGATTTTGAAGAGTGTACATTTGAGAGGACACGCATCGTTGTCATGTGGTCTTGAATTTGGTCAAGATGGCAAAATTTAATACTCAACTCCTGCTTCTGTTTCTAACGATTAAATCTCATGTGTATTTAGGCTGAATCTATGATCGTTTAATCCGATAGCTAGAAATCTAGGTCCTAATTTTTTTTTATTGATTTTTGTACATCAATTTGTGGGCTAGATCGAGATAAACACACATACACTGTTTACTACTGCATCGGCTACATTAGATCTAGATCTAGGCCTTCAAATCGAGTAATTTTATAAAATAAAAAATAAGACTGATTTAGTTTATAATGCCTATACTTAGAATGATATACATCTGTTTTTCTTTAATAATTTCGTTAGATTAAGCTGTTCTCACAACTTTTTATTTAGGTCTAGCTAAGAGTTTATGAATATATGCAGAAGCGGCGATCAGCCTCGATGGTATTTATTGGAGAGAAAAAAACATTTAGTAACAATTTATGTATATAACACCATTAAGAGAGATTAGAAGGAAATTAAAAAAAAACATTTTATCTAAAAAAGGCTTTTTTTCATTTAAGACAAGTTTGAAAATTTGAACCGAGCATTAATCATGATGGCGGTCCAACTGTCGCTCAAGTAGCCAAACCCCAAGCCTTGCTTCGTGCATTGTGCAATCACACTGCAAAAAAACAAACGTGAACCAGAGTGGTGTGAACACTCTGGCTTGGTGCATGCCGAAATTAGAGTGGAAAAACTATATGGTCAGAACGCTTTGGAGCCTTGTGTATTTTTTTTTTTTTTTTGCAAATTGAGTGATGCAAACATATTTGTGTGAACACTCAATAATAGCGAAGTTTTATGTGCCTTAAAATTAGCAGCGTTCGATCGTGTCGTTCCCTTGGCGCCCGTTCTACCAACAACCTCTGCTGTATTGATTTAGAGGTTTTTGATTTGACACGCCTCTTTTGTCACTTCGCTTCAGATTTTTGTCACTATCGGTCGCTGCCAATATTGATGAAAATTGACGATTATACAAAAACATTAATAGGATAGAAATCAATAATCGATCTCATGCTTTGATGGTTCAATTATAAATGGTTTAGCAATCACGCAATTTCAAAACTATTTTCATTTCACTAGTCGCCTGCGAGAGCTGCAAGTGGCAGAGCTAAATAACCTCCGACCATGCCTTGGTGAGTTTGACTGAGCTTGTCTGTGCCAAGTCAACTCACTCTATGCCTCTATTTTAACCTACTTGTCCTTGTTGGGTGAACTGTTGTGAAGGAATCTGAGGGCAGATATCCAATTGGTCATTGCAATTTTGCACTTGTTCTAACCTTTGGGTATTTTTTACACTACTCACGTAAAGGCTTTTTGTAAAAGATAAGGGAAAATCTAGCTGGTCCATATTTATCTTTTACATACAGAGATATTTTCTAGATTTACAGAGAATGAACGTTTCCGGGTCAAGGACATTTGTATAATTGATTCGGTAGATACAATCAGTTATACAGTAGGCCCTACATAGCTGAGTCTCTCGCTACCGGGTACTAAAATACTAATAGCTGTATCAAACACAAGATCGCCATTTCAAAATGAATGTTTGAAGATTGTAGTTATATAGAAACCCGTGTTCACTCTGATCAAAAAACCTTTTTATCAGTTAATGTAAATATTCAATTAATTTCTTAGTATGCATTTCTTGAAATCCCTTGAACTTGGGTCAGGGCAGTATTTTTTCCTATTTTTCATGGTCGAATTCTGGGGTTTCCATCAAGTTCTATCTACTTACTCCGTCATCTAATCAGCTAATCAACCGGTCTATTCATTCAAACAAGAAAATGTGGTTGATCTCTCACTGATTTTCAACGCATTTACTTCTCTGTCGCAACGTTTTATTCCACCGATACTTTTAGACTTGTTGGTAATCATCCCCCGCCCAAATATCTTTTTATTACTTCGTTCCACATCGCATTCCCGTGGTTTTATCGTTACACGATGGTTGATATGTTAAACGACTCGTCTCGCCTTACCTCTACCTGTCTTACTGTTTTTCTCTTAGACATCACATTATCTTTACTAAATCCCTTCAACATCATGTATCTCTATCAGTTAAGGCCCATTCATAGGGAAGCGTGATTTAGCACTGCTCGATTCTGAGAATCTTGAATCAATAAAATGTCCAAGAACATATTAATTACTTCATTTAGCTACAATAATGAGATAATTATGTTGCTAAATTATTTAAGTATTTTATTTAATAAATGGTAATGAATTATAAGTGGTCTAGTCAAGCCAATAAAGGCGAAACGTTTATATGTGCTTTAATAACCTTTAGGTCTGTTGTTTCTATCTTGTCCCTCAGTTCGCTAGGTGTACGTTTACCTTTTTTACTTATGTACATGACTGTATCCGCTAGGGTTGATAGCAATTCAGTAAGACTACTCTCAAGTGCTGTGTTCTTGTTTCCATTAGTAGTAGCAGTAGTAGTAGTAGTAGTAGTAGTAGTAGTAGTAGTAGTAGTAGTAGTAGTAGTAGTAGTAGTAGTAGTAGTAGTAGTAGTAGTATATGAGTTGAGTTGGTGCTTAAAGTCCAACGTCGGCACTTTAAAGGCTATATTATGGACGGGCCCCAAGACTGGCGTCTGACAACTTAACGTGATTCTACACATCAGACAGGGCGGAGAGACTTGGAATCCTGCCTCAGTCGGTCACATTATACTGACACCAACCTAACCAGTATGGCGCCGAATCGGACTAACAAATTTGATCTTGTTGATAGCCTTCATGATTATTATCAATATTGCCATCTTCCATCTCATACAATGCAATTCAAATTAAAACAATGTTCATTCCCTACCCCCTCAACCCACCCACCCTGCCCGCCCACAGAAGGACATGCAGCACATGATGGACTGCAGCAACAAGGTGTGCGGGCCCGTGGCCGAGGGCCGCTGCGCCATGGAGAAGTTCATCTGGCTGGGCCACCACTGCAAGGGCTACAGCATGGTGGAGTCCATGTGGTCCCACACCGGCTTCCACTAGAGCTGACGCTCACTAGGAAACATCACACCAACACGTTCCCCGAGACATAGATCTAGATGCTAGAGGAAAGACTGGAGCAGAAAGATCATCTGTTGTTGTTATTGTTACTTTATTTTTTCTATTTTTCTTCTTTTTTATATACATTATTTGTTAGCTCTTCATAATAATTATTACCGTGGTAATTTTCCAACCTGCGTTTATAGAAGTCTATTAACGATATTAAATTGTATATACGTATAATGTTTATATTATTTTTTGACATAGTGAGAACGATGACAAACAAATATTTCGACTCGCCAGTGATTTCGATTGTCATCTCTGTCTGTTTACTTACTTTTCTTTTTGTCTGGTTTCGGTTTTCCAATTCTACCAGTATGGAGAACCTTTTTTTTCCCTTGCTTATTCTGGAACAAGACAAAATGTGTGTTTGCATTGAAATCCAACACATTTTGAATAAACCGTTTTTGTTTTCTTTTTTTTTTCTTTTTTTTTTGCAAACGAAATATCTGAATTTCATTTTTGTATTAATTTCGTTACCAATGCACTCCCCTCAAATTTTCATTGAAAAGTTATGGCAACCTTAAAACTAAAGATCAGGCAAGTTCAAAGGTGTCTCTCTATCTCTCAGTCTCGACAGTCTGTCTCCTGTAATTAGTGTTTCCATAACAAGACTGCAGAGTGCAGTATTCTAGAACGCGAGGGAACTGATATAAAATCAATCTGTTTTAAATCTGTAGTGTGACAAACGCAGGAATAAAGTTCAAATCTAAACTGTTTGTTGTTTGTCTTTTTCTGCTGTGTTTTTGCTTGTTTATTGTTTGTTTTTGTTTGTTTTGGGTGGCGGTAGTTTTTGTTTGTTTGCTTTTGTTTCGTTTGTCTTTGGGGGTACTAGGGATCTTTTGGTGTATTTGTTGTTGTTAGTGCTTGCTGTTGTTTATTTGTTTTGTTTTTTGGTGTTGTTTTATTTTTGTCACACCTTTGAAAAATCAAAGTTGTTTTAATGTATTTGTCAAACTATCCGCCAGCTAAAAAAGTGGAACTAATAAACAAGAATGTTCCACCACTTCAAAAAGTGTCGGGGTGTGCCTGTTCTGCGCCCAATAATTCCATTAGCTCTAGCTTTTGACTTCTTTTCTTGTCATCTCTGATTTTGCTGTACCCAGAAATTGGTGTTCTTTTAAAAAACGATCAAAAATTGCTATGGGCAATACCGCTAAAATGTCTATGTAAGTTTTGAAAAAACAGTTTGACTGTGTCTAAATTTATTTCAGGAAAGAATGCAACATCCAATACACATATTTACGCTAATATCCCCCATGTTTTACTCGTCAATTTCCAGCAAAAAGTTTCGTGTAATTAGAAGGTTATATCTACTTAAGGGTTTTCGAACAACCAAAATGTCTTATCTGCTGTTGGCTCTCTCTCTCTCTCTCTGTCTCTCTCTCTCTCTCTCTCTCTCTCTCTTAGTTTTTGGTATGAATAAAGACAAGTGCTCAAGATTAAGAGCTAGATAATATATATATATATCCAATAATCTACCGATCAATCTCTGTTCACTCTGCCTTTCGTATTATTCATTATTTTATCTCTTCCTTATCTCCCACTATCTCAACTTCTCATCATTTTTGCATAATTCGGCGGTCTAACCATCTGATTTTTGTTGTTTTGGGGTTTTTTTTATACTAAAATTTTCCTCTGTGTCTCTTCACCGCAAAGTCAGGCGTACAATATTCTTGAAACTTTTGCAATCATGGTTATGCCTTAATCATATTGATTTTTTTTAGCGTCCATAGAGCCAGTTACGAGCGAAACAGGCCACACGACTCTTTATATTTTTTTATAAACACAGTACCGTTGGGAAGGAGTGTGACTAAATAATGAAAGACCTGGAAGCCACCTGATCCCGATGACAGTACGAAAAGGGAGTTCAATCTGATTCACTCACTTTCTTTTAAGTACTTTTCTAACTTCAAATTTAAGAGGACTCTATTGACCTTGTTCATTGAGATACTCGTGCTAGTACCTCTCTTGTGTGACGAGGTGAAATGGGCTTGGGGGAATTTCTTTAGAAGCAGGGAGTGTGTAGGGGAAGTCCTTTTTTTAATAGAATATAAAACTCAATGTGTTAAGGGCCACTAGATTTCTATTTTTCTCTCTATATCTCTCTCGTATCTCTTTTCTCTATCTGTCTCTGTTTTCTCTCTCTCTGTCTCTCTTTCTCTCTCTCTCTCTCTCTCTCTCTCTCTCTCTCTCTCTCTCTCTCTCTCTCTCTATCTCTCTGTTTCTCTCTCGTTTTCTCTATCTTTCAACGTATCTGTACATGTATCTTATGGTCACGGTGTTTTCCTGTTGTCTATACGTCCTTTTTTAAAACACAGACTCGTGGACGGCTTCGACTAACTAATGTGTATTCATATTTCGACATAACTTTTGTTGTTGTTTTTTGTGGTTGTTGTTTTTTTTTTATTACTCCTTTTTATGCTATGTCACATTGGGCCGAATAAACACTAAATGAGAATAATATGAATAGCAGTTTCGAACTGTTTCATCTGCTACATCTGTCACAAAGAAGAAAAAATGGAAGACATCTTGTGGTAAGGAGTGGGGTAAATCAGATGATAGAGTACCCCACTTCTGATCAGAAAGCCACATATTCCTTTGTCGTTTAGGTCGTCTATTTCCTACTGATGGGATCAGAATTCATGAAACGTGATCTGTTGAGACGTTTGTTTTTATTTTGTTGCTGTACATCCAACGTCAGGATTATAGTGGTTAAATTGGGGACATACCCCAAAACTGGTGCCTGACAAATTTACCCGCTACCACACAGAGACAATGCGGAGATACCATGGCTCGTGTATTAATCAGTCACATTAAACTGACAACGACCCAACCAGTAGGGGGAGCCGATGTTCTGCCCCAGGACTACCGCGTCCTCTGTTAAAACATAATTCTTGGTATCTCCTTTTTTGTTTTTGTGCAGACTTGGCAGAGATTGCTACTTCAGTTGAATTAGAGCATAGTACAGAATGGTCCCAAGAGCAATATCAATGCTTGTTGCAAATGGCTGGAGATGCTAAAGGCAGACACAAAAATAATGCAATTCGGAGATCTTAGCACTTCCTTAGATTACAAGAGAGAGAGAGAGAGAGAGAGAGAGAGAGAGAGAGAGAGATATGGGCGGGAAGGGAGAGAGAGAGAGAGGGGAGAGGGAGATGCGTCTCTTGTAAAATACGAAACGGCACTATGATTAGGCCTAGATTTCTTACTGGGTCCGCATAATAAATATCTATGGAGCTTTAAAAAGACCATTCAGTTAATAAACTCCACTGATTGAATAAAAAATGTAAGCCTACACTACTCGCGATATAAAGAGCTCTAGATGTAGATGCTGACCTGATATCCGAAAAGAAACCTATTAAATTAGTGAACCCAGAAAACTGAAAATAAAATTGATGTTCGAGTACAAAAATTGGCCAGCTGCGTTGGTCAGAGAGCATGCACACAAGGAAATGGTACCGAAGAGATGTGGATTCCAAGCACCATAGTGCTAAAAAATATGCAGCGGCACATAGTCTAACCAAAGTGATTATACAGTCATGTAATTGCAAATATTTTTCTGAAAGTGCTTTTTCTCACTGCTTGAATGAAACGACCGAAAAGCACTATGCTCTAGCTCTAAATCAATAATAGTTTGTATTTTCATACTTTCAGATTTTGAGGATAGAGCTTTATATAATTTTTGCAAACCTCTAAGGAATCGATTTTTCTTGAGGACCATGAGGATGGTGTATCACTTTGATTGATAATGGAAAGCAGAAGAAATGGCACTCAGTTGTATTAAAGATATCCCAATAGCCAATTTCAAAACTTCCATATTTCGAGCTAATGCGAAAAACTCCAATATCTATGTAACAATACGTGTGGGAAAACATAACGAGGGTAAAGGATGTTATGATCATAGACAGCATCGGGTTTAAACTAGCTGTATTTTGTTTAATTAAATCACCCGAACGTCGTATCACTTAGTGAGCCCAGGGAAAATGTGACAAATGGTTGTTTTTAACGAGTGTACTTATATCGCGGCTTTTATTGTTGGCGGTCCACATTACAGGTTGACACTGAAATACAGCTCTAATCTTGCAGTTCCACCATTCTTTGGGAATGTCTTTTTTAGTTAATCACTTTTCAACAAAAAGGTAGCTCAGTCAGTTTAGAGCGTTACTTCTAATCGGGAAGTCACGGGTTCAAATCAAGATGGGATTGCGTCTTTGTCTTCTGTTTTTGTCGGTGTCGATAAAATGGGATCGGGTGAGTCCAAAGTCGTAGAATCACCACTCTGAGTGGCGGCACGTAAAAACTGTCAGAGGTTAGTCTTGGTACCCGTCCACGAGATAGCCTGACTAAAGCTCGACGTTAATAAAGAAAGAAAAAACAAAAAAGAGACAAGCAGTTTCAAACGCAGCTTATTTTCTTGAACCAGAATGAGTTGAGAGTACTAGAAGCTGTTTATTTTGTGCATACCTACAACTTCAACCAATCTAACGGCTCCAACGAATCTTGCACTATTTGTATATGTATATGTATATGTATACTATATAACCATTCATACCGCAAAGAACATTGAACAATTATTCTGCAGAGCGCGGATGCAGTATACGTATAATAATTATTATGTGCTACTTAGAATTGTGACTTGCGCTCGCTGCTAGCAATCACGGCGTGGCAATAGTACAGTCCTAAGCCTAAATCCAATATAATGCTGGCGCGTCGGTACACGTATTATCTTGACATGTTCCCCATGTTATCAGCATATTACTAAATGGGAAGTTCGCATTCACAGTTCTTTCACGTTTTCACGACCATTCTTTCGTCATTACTTGGACACAGCCTATGAATACCAAGGCACTATATAGAACTCATTAGCCTTTATAGCCATCAGGACAACTCAAAGAATGTGTTAATGGTTCGCATTCGCTGAAACTGAGGGACCCGTTCCATATTGCACTAAGTTAATGGCATTTCGATTTGATCGGTGGGTGAAGAATCACCTATCAGGCTTTGCTCAAGTCCTCTAACATCAATTTTACTAGCAATTTATTCAAGTCATATGTTATTCAAGAAAATACATATGTGCGAGACTACCGAAGATTAGAAAATCGGTGCAGACATAATAATTGTGTTGTTTGCTTTTAATGACTTTATCTAGCTGGTTCCTGTGTTACTACGGCATAGTACACTGACGAGAATTCTATTTAACGGTAAATTGTTTCAACGGTAAATTGTTTTAGATGTCTTTGATCATGACTCATTTTCTAATATAGGGGAAGCTTTCTATGTAAAATAACGGATTGAAGCCACAGAGGGCTGAATTCCTCTTAGATGTTATTTGATCGTTTAGAGGGCACATACTGCTACCTCTTCAGGTGATCCACAATTAGCTGTTAAACGTCAATGTCTTATTAGGTGATTAATCCAACACAAAGAAAAAGAGTACTTTCCTTCGTAATAATATTCCAGACGCTTTAAAGAACTCCTTTACAGATATATCTGACGTGAAGCGGCGATGGAAACATCATTTAAGAATACGGAATGACAGCTAACAAAAATTTCCTTACAACAGAGCCGAGGTTGTAGATCTACTAGGCAGGTTTTGTGGACGGCAATGGCAATATCAATTTTGTGGTGGAATTGGGTTTTGGTCTGACTTGGCAGAGGGGTCCTGGCCACTAATGGTAGTGGCCAATAGCTTTCTTGTGCGTGGATTCGGCAGTTGATGAGTCGTAGGTTCAGTAATGAGGTTCGTCCTTCTTGGATCTCCGATACAAAGACCCATCCGATCTATTAGATCAGTCTCATGTCACTTTATCTATCTTAGAATTTACCACAATGGTGTCAGAAGTGGTGGGGTAAGTCAACATTCAATTTTGTTTTAGACCCTTTGCTGTTAAAAGACCAACAGCCTTTGATGGTGCGATGGAAACAACCGCAGGTTGGTCGGACCCACAGATTATATAATACGTGGTCGGACCTGATAAGGTTGGCGGTCTCGTCTTCCCTTCCAAATTGATGAGGGATGAAAATGACTGTCCGTGGGATTCCTTTGCCAGGTAGTGGAGTAGGAAGGATCCGATCCAATGACAGATGGCGGGGTAGCAATTTCTTGGAAGGTCGCGGTATGGCCGGATCTGGGGGAGATTCTGCCATTTGTTGTTTGGAGGCGGCTCGCTGGTTGAAGGGTAGTCGGGAAGACTGACTGAGCCAGGGGAGTCTCTTTCAGCGTTTGGTGGGTGCCTTTTGCTTGTCCCATGGGTTTGGGACAGGAAAGGTATGCTGCCTTACTCTCTTTGGTGGACAAGTAGGGACCTATTCATGATAAGTTTGGTGTGCCTTGAATGCCTGCATCCTTTGTAACATATCACGGCCTCCAAGAGTTAGTGCAGGTCTGTCGTCTAGCATTGGGCTAAAACATCACAATTCTAATGAATGTCGCACACCGTACGCTGAATCTAGATCTAGTCCAGTGCTTTCCATGCCGAGCGAAACATCTTCAGACGACTCCGATTCAGAACCTAGATCTAGATCTAGATATATTTCCTTGTTTTCATCATCCAAATCGAATGTTTTACTTTAGAGAAAACTGATCCTTCTTTAAATAATTTTGAATATTATAATTTCAAGTCATCCTCCATTATATTTTTGCATTAACTTACTGTATGACTCTCCGATATTTTCCTGATCATTAAGTTTCAAAATTTTTAGCATTTTTGTGTGCATGGGTCATTTTTTAGAATAGAAGTGCATAAATCTAGTAACTTACCCCAAACAAAACGTAGCCTACGTCTCGTCGTAACAGTATAAGAATAAGAAGGCTTAATCCGCGACGTAAGCTACGTAATGTTTGTGCATTCTACCCTAGATCTAGATCTACTTAGTTGTTTACAGAATTCAAAGGGCGGATGAAGAAAGATTTAAGCTAAGATATTTGTCCTGAACATTGTACAAGTCGACTATGATGAAATCTTTGATGACAGTGGGCACCCAGCCGGCGCCACTACCTCAGTGACCTCCGCTCCGCCGATGGCTGCCATGGCTCAACAACAAAAGTCAGAGTTATTTTCGCGTAGATTGAGTGTTTCTGGCGGCCGCCACACATAGGCTACTCTATAGTATTTTTGGCGGCCTGAGGCTGTCTGGCGGCTGCCAGGTGGACTCTGAGTGGCGCTTGCGGGAAGTTCAGAGTGGCGTGTTACTCCGGCTGTACCTGCTAGTTCCCAGTGTCCATCCCAGAAATCAGAGAAACCCTCAAGGTCGCGGACAGGATCTAAGGTCCCATCCGCAGGGCGTTCACCTTATGCAGGAATGCAGTAGCCTCCGCATGGTCCGGCTCGCGCGAAAACCCAAGCACCCAGCTTCAGGAAAAAAAGGAGCACTGGGTCTCGCAAAAAAAGAGAGAGGAGGCCCAGTCCAGCACTGGTACCAACACCCGTGATGACTACCATGCTCTCAGCTATTCAGAAACAGCTCAAAACACTGATGGGCCTAGTGCTTACCGTTAATGAACTAAAATCGGCCTATGACGCCTATACTGAGAGCTCAGATTACGAGCTGGGCATACTCACAACGGAGCATATGGCCCCAAGGACTCATCCCTCGGAGATGATATCGACCCAGGAGACCCACGAATTTGTTCAGGTGTCGTCCCTACATAGCCAGCCCTAGCATAACCTAAGGAATATAGGCATCACAGTCAATTTTCATAGTTGACACACAGTGTGAACCCTGTGCCAAAATGTCACTGCTCGGCGGTGATAGACAACAAAGCATGCGGGCCTACAAGCCATCCAATATTGCTCCAACAGCCATCAGACAGAGGTGGCTCAAAGCTCTCATAGCCACCTCTTGGCTTCCACTTCTGCTTACCTGACCTCGACAATGACATCACACGCCCTTGCCAACATTCCAAACTTAGGAGACTTTCTGTACCATCCAAGGAACTAATGCATCCCTCAACTCCCATATAGGACAAGTAATTTTAAAAATCCTAACTGGTGGTTTAATTAAATAATGATGTATTAGAAACGTTAACATCAAAATACCCCCAACCTTCCAACTGCACAAGACTCAGCGGTGTAGAATGGAACGTGGAGGTGTTCAAAAATGCCTGTACCTGTAGTAGGGCACGTTTTAGAGATTAAATTTTGTCCCGTGAAGGTGTCTAGAGATCACTGACCGCAGGCATCACTGCAATGCACATGCCTTCGAGGAGATCACTGCACTCAGTAACAATGTCGAGTTACGGGAATAACGTCTCTGATGGTGCTGCTCTCTTGGTCCAACACCTCGCACTCTCTCTATGTCGCTTCAGGCAGTTTCTAAGGGTGAAATTAAAGAGGAGTATAACTCCCTTTGTCAAGGAACAGATCCAGTTACAGGACCCTGTTGGGGCCTAGCGTGTCAGAGAATATTAAAGGGCTGAACAAGACGCTGAGGGTATTGTGGTCAACTGCCCGCTTCCAACCCTTCACACGCGGAAGCAGTTTAATGGTTTCCTTCTTTAGGCCAGCGCCAGCCTTGGCGACCTTTCTCCAGTAATATTCAGATGGATCATCTGCCCTCCCAAACCTTTCCTTATATTAATAATTAAATGTCAGTAGTTTAGATTTGATATCGATCCTCACGAAACCTGTGGATCCTATCATCGCCTTTGCTGGACACTGGTCAAGTCTGCCGGGAAAATCCGGACAAACAGCTTTCTCGCTGTTCAAAGTGCCGCATGCGCGAAGAGCACATTCCTTCCAGATGAGCCCTCTGAAAATTACAGGGCGACAGAACTAAACTTTAATTTACAGGTAAATTTCGTCAAGTTGACTTATTTTGTTTCATTTGGTCACATTATTCCAATATGTACCATCCAGCCAGGATAGGATAAGGCAGCGCTATATAATTCAAACGTGTAACTCTCCAAGGGCTATAAGATAAGATGAGATAAGATGTATTGTATTAAACCACTTTGGAAATTTGGTCTGGGCATAGCAGACACAGATGGGTTAATTTTACATATAAAAAAATTTAAGGCAAAATTGCATAGATCTTCAACACGCTCACATAATTATCATATTGGCACACACACCAAAAAGGTTTAGTATCGTATCATCAAAAATGTAAAGTATAAAGTCAAATAAGTATTTATCTTACCAAATATAGATTGCACCGTGCATGCCGACTGTGATAGTCTTCGTGTAGTTTCTGGGATAAACTATTTTCGATATCTCTCTGTTCTTGTCTTAATAGTGTTAATATTTTCCCTGTCCTCGCCGATGATATATGCTCATTGAATCAAGGGTGGCTTTGGTCTTTTGTCATATGTCCAGCCTTGACCATAGAGCTTCTTTCTACAAATGACAATTCCTTTCCAACAATATCTCAGCTTTGCCTATTAACTTATCAATACGCGAACTGTCCCCGCTTGGTAAACTGCCACCGCAACAATTTCTCCCAAAGGACATTGCACTTTGAATGAGAGATATGTGAAACGCATGCAAAACTTTACATTAAAATTTGTTCCTCAGGAAAAACAGCCTTCTATTTATCTTATTGAATATTGTGTCTACAAAGCAATGCCAATTCAATTTATTATCCAATGCCAGACCGAGATATGTATAGGTATCGACAATTTCAACAGTCTCATCGTCGATTTTAGGGGCATTATTGGATCTTTCTTTATGCGAAAGTCGACAATGAATTCTTTTGTTTTGTTAACATTCGGTACAAGATAGGTATATTTACACCAGTCGGTAAATTGTTCTACTTCGTCGTGAAACTCAATATTACTAGAGACTGAAATAAACCCTTATCGAACAGTCATCTGCAAATTTAATAAGCCGTGTACTGTTGTGGTGACGTACTCGTTAGTGTGTATGGTGTACAATGTTGGTGATTGGACACATCCCTGTGGCACTCTTGTATTCAGAGTTATGGAATTTGAACAAGTTATGTTCAGCCTTACATGTTGGGATCGATTTGTTTAAAAATCTAAGATCCAAAGAATGACACTTGTGTCTACTTTCATGTAAGAGAGTCTTTTGAACATAATGTGAGGCTGGACTGTGTTGAAAGCCGTGGAAAAATCGGAAAATAAGAGTCGAATATAATTATGTTCTTTTTTCTTCCAAGTTCTTCAGGACACAATTTGTGAGCAAATTGTATGCGTCTCTTACACGTCTATGTTGTTTATAGGTGAATTGACAAGGATCAAGTTCTTTTTAACATCATTTAGGAAACAGCTAAACATTTTTTTTTAAACATTTCATCACAATTGGTGTCAATGCCACAGTTCTAAAATCATTAATGGCCTCTATTTTCTTTTTTTTTTTTTTAGGATTTGGAATCACTTAAGCAGCTTTCCAAAGTCTAGGAATTATAATTTGGAGAAGTAAATGTAAAAATGTCAGCCATCTCTCGTTTACAGACTTCAACACTCGATCACTCAGTTTGTATGGATCATTTGGCAGTCATAACATCATACACACAATAGACTTGGTAGGTGTAGTTTCATGGGAATATTTGTTCTTAATGTCAGAGCGTAAAATCGAAAAGTCACAACATTGTTGAAACAAGCGTAGTGTGCTTTTAATATTTTTTAGTACACCAACTTATTGCTCGTTTGTATAGTTTGTTTTGGTGGAACAGGGCCTGTTACTGTCTTCAAATGTGTCCCTGTTGTCTTGGTGTCATGTGAAAGGAAAGCTTTTTCGGTTTTGTCATTTAAGTTTTTTTTCCTTTTCTTTAATTTGTTTTTAAGGTCTTATTTCCAAATTGGATTATTGTAAGTACAACGTTGCACTTAACTATAACTCATCTTAAGAATTTATACGAATAAGAAGGCTTACAATGAGTCGCACACTATCGCGACGTTGTAATTACGACCCTTGATTAGATGACGCACGCTGTTCCAGAAGTTATGATTCAGAAGTTATGATCTTTTTTTCTTCTTCAATAAATGTCAATACACGTACTTTAGTTGGCCATGTTCTGGACAGACAAGCAGGAGGGCCAAGGAGCGAATCTCAGCTAGTATCAACATCTCTATAATTCTTCAAGAAAACCAAGAACTAACAAATATCATTGCTGGTGTGTTGTTGTTGTTGCTTAGTGTCCAGTGTCAGCACTATAAAGGCTTTATGGTTTTATTTGGAAAAGGGATAGAACCAGAAAAAGCGTTGTATAACAGACATAGATGTGCTGTTTTGTTTGTGTACATTTCCAAATTGTTGTTGGGGCAGACAGACAGACAGACAGACAGACAGACAGACAGAAAGGCAGTAAAAGCAAAAGATGAAAATTTTTTAAGAGTTCCTGATAATGCCATAAGAGTATAATGAGCTGAATAAGGGAAAAGGGAGGCACCTCTTTACTTGTTCCAATGAATGATAATTCAAGATTATTTTCCTACTCTTTGAAAAATACATGAACAGATAAAAGATAGCTCATTTGAAAAACACTGATTTTTTTTTTTATTGTTTTACCTCTAACACACTTTTATTCTTTTTGTTGCATTCAATTTAGGCTACTGTACAAAGATAATGATTGTTCAAATACAATTATTTCACTTAAAATTAAAATGTACACTTCAGACTTAAATTAATTATCAAAGCCACACAGTATTACATTTATAACAATACATGCCATAGAATCAATAAAGGTAGCAGAATACATCAGTTAAAATGAATTATTTTGATGCAGACTTTGCAAAACAGATTTACCTTGGCTACATCAATAAATCAAAGAAAAAAGTGAACATTTTATCTCCTCTTCAGCATATCGAATAAAAAATTGAAAACTTCATACTTTTAAAACACAATCATTTGTAAATCACTTTCTGTATTTGTATCTATTTCAACAGTTGTTTTTTTTTAGTTTTACACGCAGGAACTTTTTTTTTATTTGAAGATCATGCTAGTAGTAGTACTGAAAATTTTAAAAAAATCTTTTGTACTCTCTCAATATTTGAAATTGTCATTTGGAGATAGAGGACATTAAACCTAAGTGTACAAAAAAGTCATATGAAATACATTTCTAAAGAGTGTTTTACAACCACTGCCACATATACTGAAGCAGGACTGAATGTGATTCAGCAGCTACATAAAATCAATCAATCAACTGAAAATAATGGAGAGAAAACTAAATTTAAGCAAGCAAGCAAATGACAAAAATGCAACAATATAAGGGATTTCAATCAAAAGACACCAGATAAATCTTTTACTTCCTTTCGAAACGGTGACAAGAAAAAAAAGTGTTGAAACTGTTTTATTTCGTTTAAATCAGTTTTTCACCAATACAAAAGAAAGAAGCATTTTAGTTTATTTTATACACAAATTTATCTTGATGTTTTTTGTTTTTTTTTACCCGCAAAAATGAGGAAAAGAAAATAACACATCTGCCCAAAATGTGCTACAAATCCTCTGGGAAGCGAAATGAGTTTTTTTTTTTTTTTTTTTAGATTTTGCAGATATGTGTCTAACAGTAATTTAGAGTACATTGAAATATTGAAGAAGTGACAAAAGCATTTGAGCCTGCTTTATAGGTGCACTTAAATGACTTCTGTCACAAACATCAAATTTCACGCTGAAAATCATATTCACACTTTGATCAACAGATAGTACCCAATCATGAGTTTCATTTTTTAAAAATAGTCTCAAACAAGATGGAAGGAAACTCCAACAGAAGATAAACAGTACATTTCAGTAAGTCCAGCTTTATTGAAATAAAAAGCAAAAAAAAAACCAAAAAAAACAGGACATGAATTTTCCTCATACCCTTCTAAAATAAAATCAAGAACAACAAATATGATAAGTGTGTTTTTTTGTAACTAGCATTATCATTTTTTAAGGGTAATCCATTTATGAATCTGATTAAAGGCCAGATTATTAATATCCTTGTTTTCTTCATCGTAAGGTCATTAACCAGCATCCCTACATATATCTTAAGAAAATAAAATAATTAATAAACATTGTCACTAAATATTGACTTCAAAAAATTCAACATGATATACATCAGATATTGCAGATAATGAAATCATGAATAAAAAAAACAAATCCATGTTCACTGTGAGGATGAAAAAGTACTTTTATGTAAATACAAAGATTAATAAACATAAATGTTACATTAGCAACATGATTGAAATCGTTACTTTAAAAAATTGTACCTCCCATATCCCATAAGTATAGAAACGTAAAATCAGAAAAATAAATCACAGCTTAGAAACAATGACATGTGGACTAAAAATAAGGAAACACATTATATATTCATTTATGTCCAATTTACTAGTATCATAACCTTAGGAACTTTATAATATTTTCATTTTTTTGTCCACTCAGGTGATATCCGGAAGAGAGAGGAATAGTCATGCATGCAGCATTATCGCATCAAGGCCCCAATTTATTTTCTACTGTCCTGGTTGCATTAATGACTTTGTGCTTGTTAATTGTTCATGTAAGAGTGGTTCACTAAAGAAAGACATGAATAAAAAGCTGACACTTTTAAAAGGCCACTGTACAATGTTCAATAACATGTATCACTAAAAAAAATTCAGTAAAATGTGCATAAAACCATGTCTAGGCAAGAAGGTGCATGCATATCAAAACTAGTACTGAAAATACGTCAGGGCATCTAACACTTATCCAAGCTGCAAAGTTGCAACAATAGAACTACAATTTAGTACATGTTTACTTTACATAGAGCATTATACAATGTGTTAAATTTTCTCTTAAGAATCCAACATCCTATTAAGCTCTAGGCAACTTTTAATAAACCCAAGGTGATAAAAAGGCAACAAGATATGGAAAGAGACACTTGACAACAATGATGATGGTATTTAGTTGAGATGGAATCCCTTTTCACGGGTTGCTGCTAAGAGTCTTTCTCGTAAAATATCTTCAGAGGAGTACTCTGGCAACTTGAGATAATGCACACAGGTGTTCACGGATGGATAGCTGCCATCACTGCCATCAACCTGAAATATAGCAAAAAAATATGCTTGTTTCTTCAAAATAAAAAAACAGTTTCCTTTAGGTGAAAGTAAGTTCCTCACTGTTGAAAAAAAAAACAACCATGTCATATCATAGGAATGCCTGTTAATTCACAGATGATGATATGATATTATGTTCTTTTTAAATTCTATTCAAATGAATTTAAATCAATTCTTGCAATAAGAACTGATCACGTCGCTACAAGACATGCGATTCTGCAGATTTTAGAGGGTCATATATCGCCGTCAAGGGATGCTCGTCACTCAGGCCAGGTGCACGCCATTTTACCAGAGCTTGAACGAAGCTAACTGGCAAGAATCAACTAAGTTATGCGTGTTTTATCTCATTACCAGTTGATGGTCATTGAACAGAACTGATAGTGCTACACTTTGTTATAGTGAAAACTAAGTTTCTGGGTCTGTTCTAGAAAAGTATGTGTGAGTTGAATTTTTTAAGTGCAACTTTTGAAACTTTATTTCTCATATACTCTTCATTACATGTGTGTGGTAGTTACATAACTATGCAGTTAAATGTCTTTTAATATCTGGAAAAATTTATATTAATTCTTGTTATTTCAAAGGCAAATCAATTTTGATCCTCCATTTAATCTAACTCTTTCGTCCTTAAAATAATGCATTTTAAATATTGTATTCATAGTTATTGCTTCCATGAAGGCCACCCACACAAACATAAGATATTTTTGTTGTTGAATGGCATACGAAATAGGACACCTCATGAAGCTTGAATGGCAAGGTAGGGAGATCATAGTATTCCTGAATGGAGGCTATGACTTGCTATGCAAACTGCTTGGCTTGTCGACCCCACAAGGGACCTATCCTTGTATTTGGTGCTCGATGTCAAGACAGCAATTACATGAAGCTTTAACTGGTCCATTAGAAGAGAGAACCGGTATGTTTATCAGCGAGAGAGAAACCAAGCATTGCAGGAGAGTTATGGCAACATCAAACAAGCTGCAAAATTGTTCAGTTTTATCCCTTTTCTGCAGATACCATTGCATTTATCGCTCCTCCCTATTTGCATATTCTCCTCTGTGTCGTTTTGAAACACCTCACAAGCTTCTTGAACAGGAGGCCAATGCCTTTGATCTCTGCATAACCAGAAAACTAGATGTCAACCTCACCAGGGCTGCCACTCAACTGAGAAAAAAAACATCTGAAACTTTCTCGTAGCTGGCTACATCTAAAAGACAAGAGTGTATGCACGCATTATATAAAGTGTTTCTTCCTCTTAAGCATATATACTGTTTTTTGCCCAAATTTTTCTATTCATTTTTCTACATATGGTGTTTTTATCCAAATTTAGTTAAGCGCACTCTATGAGTGTTTTTGTTCAAATCAAATTTCTGTGGTCTGACTGTCGAATAAACCTAAGCTCTCTCATAATTAAACGTTTCCTAGGTCTAAAGAAAGATTGTTTACTGTGTAATTGTATAGTAAAAAAAATTGAGATACGAAGTCTTTATGCCCATTATTATTTACACCCAAAAACCATGACATATACTATATATAAACCATATCGCAAAATTTTGAGAGAAACACTATTATAGTGCATATAGACTTAGCCTTAGATAATGTGATCGGTCAGTATATGAATGTCAGTATAGCACCTGACTCATGAACTTTTAAAAAAGTAATTTTCTATAATACATTGAATTTTTAAGGTAACTTTTTAATTTATTTTCCCTCAAAAAAACATTCCTGGTATAATACAATTGTTTGAATGTATTTAAATATGTTTGCCTTTTTTTTTTTAATTCAATCAAATATTTTTTTCTAGAAGGCAGAATTGTAAATTTATACTTTGAGTCACACAGAACTTTGATACGGATGAAAGAATGATAATGAATTGAAGTGACACATTTAATATAAATGTACAGAACGATTTCATTAAGTTTTTATCAACCTTGATTGGCGCAAACGTTCAATATTTAAAGTTAAGATAAAGCCTTTTAATCTCATTCATTTTACATTTTATATCTAATCTAGACAAGCAACTATTAAACTTTAACAAACGTTTTCTTTGTTTCAACAAGAGTAGTTTTTTTGTTGTTTTTTTTCCAGTGACATCATTAAGATAGCGCACTATTAATACTCACTTATCTGGAGCACTAATTATGAGGGCACTAAATTCAGCAACAGACTTTAGCGTCGCTGGTAACGGAGAGGTGAAGTGATCCCCCTATGACCCCAATTACGATGAGGCGATCACGACTGCAACCGCCTCGACCTAGCTCAACTAAAATGCCACTCTTGGAGCGCCGTGTAATATGCTTTGTTCCATCTTGTCTCATGGTAATACAAACTATCAGTCACACAAATAAAATGCCTGATTCCAAATGAAAGAATGTTGTAATTTATCCAGGCTTCTTGTAAAGCAATGAAACGTTTTTTAAACAATGTTTTCAACTTTGACAAAAGCTGTAAAGAACAATTGCTTAAAGATCCTCACTAGCTAGAAGATATAATTTTTAGGTTTTTATCATGGGAAATTATATTTGGACTTTGTTTAATTGTATACAGATAATTCTCCTTACAAACTTATGTATATTAAAAGCACATATGAAGTAGCCAAATCAACATTTGTATTATGGGCATTACAGTTGAAACAATATTTTTTCTCTAGTTCCTGTACCTTTCTTACGACTGTTAACCGCGGATGCAGATTAGCAAGACCACCAGGAGGCAATGATGAGCAGCCAGTTGTAAACTGAAGGAAAGCTTTCCTCTCATCTGCTGACAGTCTTGAAAGCACATTGACAAATCTCACAAACCCTGGGCTGATAATAGAAACCAGTAAAAAAAATGTTAACAAAACAAGTACAAATATTTTTAACAAAAATTGCAAAAAAAAAGGAATCTATGAAAAAGATTTTGAGCAATTTAACAAATTTAACCATAAAGCTGAAAGTGTAATTTCATTTAATCTAATGAGTTGAGTTGAGGTGGTTTAACACCCAACGTCATCACTATATTGGCTATATTGTGGACAGACCCGAAGAATGATGTCTGACAATTTTAAGTGGTGCCACTCCTGTCTCAGATGGTCACACTAACATATACTAACACCGGTCCAACCGGTTACAGGGGACGAAATCGGACAAATAAATCTGCCGATCGTGAGATTTGAACTGCAGACCTCCCGACATGGAGACCAACACTTTACCACTTGAGCCAGTTTATCCCCCAATTTAATTAGACAGCTACAGGACTTGCCCAAACATCAAAATTATGAACAAAACATTTTAAAAAATGATAACCAAATAAAAAAATCTAAATCTGATCTTATCCCACATTCATAGAATAAATAAGTACAACAGAGGAGACGCGTAAGGCTTTCAATATTTATGGAAACCTGTGGAAGCATCCAAGGCTATTGAGCTGATATTAAATCAACAAGTTTATAATCGAAATCCATTACATATATAGATTGATAATTAAATTATTTTTTTTAAATACCTCTGCAAATCAAAACTCCGCTTTTAAGAAAATGTTAGCCTTTTCCAACAGAAATAAGAAAATTTAATTTCCATGTCATTAAAATCTCTATGTAAAAACACTCACAGCTCACATTTTAATTCACCAATCAAAGTTAGTTAACTGATTCTTGGTACACACGTTTTAAATGCAGCAAAATTTTCTAACTGCCTTGAATTCCCTTTGAAACGTTCATACAATGCAGGTACATGTAGAAGCTAACCAATACTTTTACATTTTAAAGTTATCTGGAAATTCAGTAAATGACTCAAAGTTTTTTAAGACTTAGTTTAAAGCTGCAAGAGGACAAAGTGTTTGATAGATTCAGATCTCTTCTAAATTATGATAGTTTTATTTTGCAATGACACCTACAAATATTTGTTCTTACAGTCTATTTATCCAATGGTGACAATGCTCATTGATCATTGAAAACAAAGTTGCTGCCAATCTTTGAAAAATGTGCAATTTCTCAGACACAAAAATAGATGAAGAAGGCAATCTTCAAATAAAGAGATACAAATGGAAACTTTAATTAAAGGGAGGAAAACCCTGAAACACTTCCTATGTTAGATTGCCGCAAACTCTGATAAAATACATTCTCAATCTCTCACATCTCAAGTACTCTTTACTCATGTGGTAAGGTGACATACCTCTCACGTGTATAGCCAAGCTTAGGCTCTGTGTAGTTGAGAATGTCCTCCATGGTCCAGCATGGGGCTTGGTCTCCACAAAGGATGCTACCCAATTCCATTGGGCTGAAAGAATGGAGCTTAGCCATGGGAAATACTTGATTGAAACCATCTGAGGAGAAGAATAAATAAAAACACAATTTTATTAACTAATCACTAAGTAAAGCTTCAAAATTTAAACTTAAAAAAATCATGTTTATTACAATTTTCAAATTTGATGTGATTTCTTAATGTAGAGATAATAATCTTAAAGGAAGGTAGATAAGATATTAACAAATCTTACTTCTGAAAGCTTCCATCTGCCGCCTTATGCCAGATACAAAACAAAAGTCAAAGACCAGATCAATATACTCTTCCACATTGTCCATGGTGACATCCTCCTGCTCACCGCCGGGCTTTAAGGGATGGCCATGGAAGTTGTGCACTCGGGACGATGGGTCAAACTCAAAAGTAAGTCTTGAAAAAATAAAAAACAAGGAAAAGAACATGTTGGCACAGATTATCTTCATGAAAATATGATTTACCAACATCCAAATCAATAAGTGTCATGAATAGAGCCACATTATTTTCGTAATTATCAAAGCATAGAATGGTAATTTATCTACGCCGATTGATCCGAGTGATTTATTTTTGCTACAGAATAATTTATAAAGGTGAATTATATATCTAATCAACATACTAAAACTACTTTGCTGATTTTAAGTCATGCGTCACTGTGGTCTTGACCTAGAAACAAGTACGAGTTGGGAATCATTTTGCTAATATCAATGTCTCATATGTCCTGAGGGCACATAAAGAGGGGACCCTGTCACGCCAGTCTGCATTTGGATAATAGACATAGAAGAACTTCAGAGTTTGAAAAAAAAAACAGGATGTCATCTGCAATCCTTTTTATCTACCAATATTTGAACATGCACTTTATTTTTCTACAATCCACTTCATATGCGATCGAGTTCTTCGAACAAAAATCTTTAAAAGCCCCTAATTTTTCTGGGCCACTATACATTTTACAAAATGAAAGAAAAGTCACTTCAACTAGAGAATATTTTTTGTGAGAGAAACTTTAAATGATTTCAGATATAATCTGTCTCAAGATGGACAACTCACAATTCTAACTATCTCAATAGAGATGAAAAAGATAACTGAATTGTACATCAGAAATTTGCATGAAAATATATTGCATATAAAATAATTTCATTGAACAGCAGCATTGTAATATCCTCACCCTATATCTTCAAGCCTAATGGATATGTTGGGATCAGTGGGGTTGGGAAGTGCCAACTCTGCAAGCAGGACATTCTTTTGATCATCTGACATTGTCTTGTCTTTGAGAATGCGCTGCTTTCTAGCTGAGAGATCTCGAAGCTGTTGCAAGAAAGAAGCCCTGTGTGGATTGACACTTTCGAAGTCTTCTTCATTTAGGATGTCAGCAAACCAGGCAGGGACAGGCTTTGACTGTGAAGAAGAGAATGAAAGTCATTTTTATGCTCATCTCTGAGGTAAAATCTAGCTACAGATAAATCAAAAGCATCATAAAGGTACCAACATTCAAATAATGTAAAGCTATTTAACTCAAATTTCTTTTGGGCCTTTTTTTCTTTTTTTTTTTTAGAATGATTAAACTTTTAATACTAAATCTTTAAAAAGTTACGAACTTCTTAGTTATATGACAAAAAAACAAGCATCATGAATAACTCCAATGATTTTACTGACCTGAAACTTGCGATCTCCATCAAGCTTCATCTCCTTTTCGACTTCTTCAATAATGCTGGCCGTGAGGTCAGAGTTCTCACTACGAAATGAATCTCCCAAGTTACTCGGTGTCATAGAGACATCTCCAAACTGCTGTGATAAGCTGTGACCCACTTCACCCATGCACATCAGCTTCAAAAATGGGCGGGACAGTGGCATGTCAATAAGGCGACCATCTTGGAGACATTTGGCAAGAAGTATACCTATATCAAAATGATAAAGGGAAAAAAAATTACATATATTACCAAAGTGTTTCTGGTAAAGCAATTTTTGCAACTGAATTACAGTGATAAAATTTGCCTCTCTCAAAAGCCAGTCCCAAGTCTGAAATCTAGCAGTATCAAATAAAATCAGAAAAGGAAGATATTTCAAAACAGATTTGTTGGCTACGATAAAAAGCAACAATAAACCCCAAAACAATGCTTGGATATAATTTGTTTTCCACAAACTATTACTTATTATGAAAGTCCCCAAATACATAAGGGAAATAATTCCTTTGATATTTTTGAGACAGTGTTCAAAAACAGCTAATGCACATCTAAAGTCCTTCATGATATCCAGGAATGCAACAATAATAATAATAATAATAATAACAATAACGATAATGACCATAATGACAATAATGATAATAATTATGATGTCAATAATAATGACAATGACGACGACAATAACGACGACGACGACGACGATGATGATGATGATGATGATGATGATGATGATGATGATGATGATGATGATGATGATGATGATGATGATGATGATGATGATGATGATGATGATGATGATGATAATAATAATAATAATAATAATAATAATAATAATAATAATAATGATAATGATAACGATGACGATGACGATGACGATGACGATGATGATGATGATGATGATGATGATGATGATGATGATAATAATAATAATAAAAAATTCATTTATATTACACTTTCCTGAAAGAAAGCTCAAAGTAATTGGTCATTGCAACCTATTTTTGGGTATTTAAAATCTTAATAGAGAAGCATACACAGAAGCAGTAATTTTTCACCATAGAAATATTTGGAAACTAACATCACCTAAAAATTGATACATTGGCTCTATTGCATCCAGCTCTGGACTGTCTTGAGGGAAGGGAGCTGGGAACAACCCCCCTGATCGTTGTACGTAGTAGCCTGGCGGCTGCATACCATGTCCTATGTCAACCTGAGTGACAAAAATCAGTATATTTTCATTTTGGTCTAAAACATTGAATGAAGTAAAACATAACAACTGAATGACAATAGCATTCACCAAAAAACTCCTCAACTCAATCCTAGTTACATCTCCCACCATTGACCTTATGGACCATTATTAGGTGTACCCAAATCACTCGCCATTGTTTGATCACTTTCACTTGCTGAGAACTACAAGAAATATTGCCTTATACACATTTAGAGACACTAAAAGCTGATGTTTTAGTTTTATTTTTAGTTTAAAATGTTAGAACTGATTTACATAGGCTAGATTTTTTCTGGAATGCTACAAAAACTGTTTATGATGGGAATCTAAATCCAAAAAACAAGATGGCAATAAATCAATAATGTCCAAAATGCTCATACAAAGATAAGGAGTCAGATGTTGATGGTGAGATAGCCAGCCTCTGACTCCTACTTCAACACTTTTTTCGCCACTCCAATTTCTACCCCAAATTGAATTGCTTTCTTTTTCCATCTAATTCGTTTTAAAAAAGCAAAAGCTTTTAATGCAGCTTATTGCATAACTTTATGTGAGGGGTTAATTGGTTTTGAAAACAAATGTCTTGTTCTGGCAAGAACTGTTTCCCTTTCCTTAGGTACAGCTGATATGTCTATAAACAAAGGCAATAATAATGTGAGAGAAAACAAATCATGTCCCTAGTTTCGTAAAAAGAATTCTTTTTAAATGAACTTACCTCTCGCTCTGTGTGCTCCACATGGTCATCGTCACAAAGCCATAGCCCATGTGATTTCTTCTGTAGCTCTGCAGCTACCAAGGCATAAAACTCCAGAGTTGGACCCAAACCTGTACCTTCTTCTCCTTTAAACTCAATCTGAAAGTCACAATTCAACATTTTTATTTACTTTCTGAAATAAAAGCTAAAACAATTTGGAGTAAAAATGTTAATTGTTTAATCAATTAACCAACCCTCTTTATAATCAGATACCACATCATGAGGCACTCTGTATTGAGGTCAGCATTCCGCATTCATTTATTCTCAAAGATTATAATCCTTGGCATTTCTTTAACAGTACATTTTCCTCCGTATTAAAATCATTTTTGTTACAACATTGGTTCGTGATTATTATTGGCTTCCTTTAAGGCTTTAACTGTAAGAACAAACATCACAGTGGATCCTACTTCACACATCATACCCTAATCCTGCATTGTAAACAAAACCTAGATTGAATGCACATGTGCATATCTTCAGTTAAACTCACAATTTAATCCTTTATTAAAACAAACTTCCTTCATCACAATTATGCCTGAAAGTCTTAATCAGGAAATTGCATTTTATAATATTTTATTACAAGACATTGACGCTATAGAAATAAAATGCCATTGTCATGAATATTCAGAGAATCTTTGAAGTCTGTTCGGCCTACCTCCAGCACAGCCTTGCGAGATGCATGAAGCCTCATGACTTGCATGGCCCACTGCAGCAGATTATTTCGTGGTACCACAACACGCTCATGCTTGAGCCTTCCAACACGGTACTCATGACTGTCTGTACGAGGCAGTGGTCCCCGGGTCCTCTCTATAGAGGCATCTCGCTTATTTTGAAGCCAAACTATAGACCTGAGGAAAAGAGGGAAAATGACCGTTCAAGTTTTGTTGTAGCATTATAGGTAATTAAGTATAAGGCTATTGCTGGCGCACAAAGGGTAATTTTAGATCAGGATGTATTGGAAAAGCTTTTTCGTTAACAGTATATTAATTTCAAAGAAAGTTCGCTGAAAACTTGTTAAACATACTCCTATTACGTCGCCCTTATCTTTGGACTGACACATAATCACACATTATATACAAAATCAAAATGCCATTGAGCAAAACCACTAGAATAGATGTGTCATTAATGAAGGGGGGGAAAAAATGTATATTAATTTATACAACCCTGAAACAAAATACATCCAAAAATATAGAAACAGTAACATAGTACATTAATAACTGCAATCACATAATACAGAGAGGTATAAAACAAACAAAAAAAGAAAAGTGAAACAAAAACACATAACTATACTATGTTAATACCTAAATCTAAATCTAACTGAAGAAAAGGTGATTGGATGCCCTGATATATCGGTCAGAATAATACTCATTTACAGACTAGAAAAAAAATTAATCTGAATAAAAAATTGACACTAATAAAACAACAGTTTATTTACCGAGAAGTTCCATAAGCAGTACAGCTGAAGTAAAGCTGGCGTGTTTCAAATGGAAAAAGCATTGGGCACCATCGGGTCAAGTGCTCACACCAATCAGGGAGAGCTCCACTCGCCAGAACCAGAGGGTCCTGAATGCATGAAAAATGTCCCTAATTATAGCTATGTTTTCAAAATAAATATTGATTAATATACACATAAGAAAGGTTGACATTGATTTCTAAATAAAATCATAGTTTTTTTGGTTTTTTTATTCACCAGCATCTCAATATGGACGCTTCCAGTTTATTGTCTATCTATCGTTTTAAAATATAATTTTTTACCACTTTAAACAAGTGGCTTAATGCACATCAAACTTCAGATGATTATACATACACCATAAAATTCTGTGCTGCTTTTTTTTTTTTAAGATCAACAATATCTGATACAGGCTGAAAAATACTCAATGCCAGTATTAGTCATATGCCTTTGTGATCTACAGTTTATATTTATAAGTCTGTGATAAATCATACTATGTTTCATAAATTGGAATGGAATCTTTAAAATTCTTACTTGAATTTGCTGTGTGATCTTGTTTGTAAGCTTTTTGCTTATGAACTCGTCAGCAGGAATGTTGAGATGAATTTCTTCACAATCTGCAGGACACACACACTATAGTTAAATGGCCTCAAATAAATTTATCAAGATGAACAGGAGATACACCTTTTTAGTTCTCTACTTTCAAGGCTATTCACTCTTCCTCAAAATTAATGAATTTGATTTTGTACTACTGTGCTTTATGATAAGTGATATCATTTCTCTTTTATCTCTTTAATTGAGATTTGACTCTTGCTCAAAAGATAAAATTGTATAACAATGAGTTTAAAAGGTTTGGCTTGTCTATAGAGTACAATAAGGGGGTGAGTGTGGTAGTTGTAAAGTAACTGATTATAAATCCTAATGGTATCAAAACAATTTAAAAAGTTAAGCAATGGACTAAATATATCTGGGTGAGATGTGGGCAGAAGACGAGTTGAGTTGAGTTGGTTTAATGCCCAACGTCAGCACTATTTAGGCTATATTGTGGATGGGCCCCAAAACTGACATCTGACAATTTTATATGCTGCCACTTGCAAGACAAGGCGGGGATACCATAACTCTTGTCTCAGCCTGTCACATTATACTGATACCGACCCAAGCAGTTACAGGGAACGAAATCGGACAAACAAATCTGCCGATTGTGGGATTCGAACCACAGAACTTCAGATCTGGAGATCAACACTCTACCACTTGAGCCAGTTCGCACCCAGGCAGAAGACGACAGCAATGACATAATTCTTTCATTCAAAAGAAAAACAAAAGTTATAGTGTGCAGACTTGTATCTTTGAGCAGTAATGAAATGGGGTAGCTTACCATTTTTAATGGACGGATTTGACTGCTCCATGATTGAATAAAGTCTCTGAAGCAGTTGTAATACACTCTCCATTGAACAGCCTGCGAGCTCAGATGTTCTGGCCGAGTCAATGTCTGCTAACGAGCTAATGCCAGTCAGCGACTGTTGGATTAAAAATTCAACAACAAAATAAATATTTTTAAAAATCACAAAATATATATATATAGTAGATAACTTAACTGATTCAACAGTGATAAAAATTATTGAAATATTGAGTCCACCAAAGCTGGGATACTGTTGTGAAAAATTATGGATCTAAAGCTAACTTTCAAGTAAGGAACTTCAAGGAAGTGGATCTTAAAATAATCGACTCTGTTGAGAAATCAGAATCCATGACTGAAAAGGCTTGGTGGATCAAAAAGGTCAAAGAAAGGATAATTCTTGTAAAGTACTTATTATTGACATTCTGCTCCTATAATTTCTATCATGAAATAGCACCAAAAAAATCTTTTTTTTTAAGTATGCAAAATATTTTTAAAAAAATGTCTACTGCCAGCTACAAAAGTACCTTTGTAATAGAGTAACTGTCTTTCTGAGACAACTCATCTTCCTTGGCTTCTCTGTATTGGACACTGAAAATTTGAAATTTAGTTTAAAGTAAAATTTTGCCTTAATTAAAACAAAAACAAAAAACTCAACTAAAGACTTCCGTTGATCATATTGACATAGTTACATATCTCAACTAAGTCATAATCTCTATTAAAAACAAACAAACAACAACAACAAAAGACTGGCTTTATTAATTTTGTAACTTTGAAACGTAAACCTTATTGAAATAAGTTTACAGTAATTAGAATGTTGGTAGTCTAAACCTTTGAGATTTAAAAAAAATTATTTTTATAAAGATCACATGCATTATGTTAAATATAAATCTCATACGAATAAGTTGGTTCCCAGATTCGCTTCATTCTCTCTGCTCGTCCTTGAGGCTGTCCCTTAGCTAGAAGTTCCTGAATGAACTTGAAGATGCAGGCATTACTGTCTGTGAGCACCACCTCTTCATCATTCATCTTGAGGGGCAAACATTATAAACTAATTAATAGTCATAAATCAAAATAATACATTCATACTCCTTGCTTCATTTTTAAAGAGAAAAACAAATGAATAATCAATAACGAAATATCACTATAAAGAGTCAATGCTTTTGAAGGAACCATAAAAAGTTTAGCACAAAATTTTCTTTAACAATGTATACCACTCTTAAAGACCAGTATATAAAAATCATTTAGAAAACATTTGTTTGTGTAATTCGATAATAATAATAACAATAATAATAATAAATAATAACAATAAGGCAATTACATTGATAATGATGACTGTTTTTTTTAAACCCTAAAACCCCCACAAACCTACAAAATCACTTAAGGCTTATAACACATCGCACGTTAGTTGAAAGTTTGCATTACAAAAATTCCACAGATACAGATATACATACAAACTAAAAATTGCTTACCCCTGGCAGACATGGGGCTTTGAGTGTCAAACGTAACTTAGGTTGAGCAGCAATGGCCTGACTTTCTGCACTTCTGTTTTCTAATGAACCTGAAGTTGAAAATTTCAAAATGCACATAAATTCCTTATATTTTCATAGCTGTCAATTTTTCATAAGGAAAATTAGCACTTTAAATTAATTTTGTCAACGCAAACCTAGTTGATGGTCTAGCTTCTTTGGTTCAGTTCATAAATATAAACTAAAACACAAGCTTAGTTATAACTTTAAAGCATGGACTACTATCTAATAAATGTTTTTGTTGACTTTCATCTGCCAGCGTCAGCAACGTACAGCCGCTGCATGAACTAAATAAATGTATAATATTTCCAAGACGGTTGACTAAAGAGCAGCTCATGTTTTGCATTGAAATGTTGGAACTTTAAGCTTGAAGTTTAATTAGCCTTTTCCCATCACCCAGCACACAATGTAATAGCTTTTACCTATGCAATATTGTAAAAATTCCTTAAAATGTGTGCACACAAGGAAGAGATCTTGGATTGTGTGATTGTTATATAACAATTATGTAATCTAAGATTCTGGAAATTTCTTGGGCTTTTAGGCCTAGACTTTTCTAGAGTAGATCTGTGCTTTGTGTATATAAGAGCAGAGCGCGGTGGAGTGAGAGAGAATTGATTGATGTTTTAGTTTTTTTTGTAGAGAGAGGGGTGTTTATACTTGTGATCGTGCTGTAATATCTTGACACAATGAGCACTTTTACTTAAATCCATTATAGATCTAGATAATTGTCAAGTACTGATTTAGATCTGGACATTCTTGAGTTGTATTCTTAACCCTCGAATAGGGCGTTTACCAATAAAAAATAAGTTATTGCATCTCTAAAAAGGATTTCTGGTAATCTTTATTTTGATAATGTTGATAAGATAGTGTGTTCGGGTCTACGTGAATTATAATTATTCAGCGATTGATCTATAACAGGGATGAATTTCATCAAATCAACGTTACAATGTCTATCAAATCAACAAAAAAAGAAAGTTAACAATTTCTCATTACAAGGTCTTGGGTGAAGCTGCTCACCTGGTGCAGGGATGTCAAAGTCCTGAGTTTGGTTGACATTTGTACGTCCTGGTCTGGGATCAAAAGCTGGGATTAAGGCAGAAAACTGACGTTTGAGCACATATTCATCATCCCAGGTTCTCCTATCTCGTGGTTCCATCTCTTCATCCTCCTTCAAAAATTAAAAAAATTAGAAATTAGAAATCTGGCAATTTCAAATTACTCTTGATGTACCAGGGTTATTTCAGTGATAGTTACTGGAAATAAATCATAGTAATCAGCTCTACAACTAGAAAAAATAGATGAGTTAAAGATAATTATACATTTTTAATACTGCAAAAGTTTGTAATATTTTTCTCCTACCAAGCAAGACAAGATAGTTTCTCCATTTTCATTTCAAAATTATTCCAGCATCTTCCAATCTGACAGTGCAAATAGTAGATGATGCCCTCATGGCATAGTTCATATTACATATTCAGCATAGCTTAATAGATACGATATCAGAGAGCAGCATCTGATGCGATTTTTAAATATAAAAAGTGCCTCCAAAATACTATTTATTCAAAGTTATTCAAAGTTTCAAAGTTTGTTTTTTTTAATTTTCGCTCTCCTTGTGCACTAAAATCAGATTAGTATTCAAAACATAGTTTATCATTTAGAATAAAATATATGATAATACTAAGTGGAAGCTATGGGGGTAAGACAAAATTTTTTGACAATGACAAAGCGGAAAATGGTTCCGCTCAATATTTCATTTAGATGACATTCTAAGAAAGATAATATATAACATTTCACACACGAGTTAAATTCTACAGTCTTTTCCAATCTTCCACATTTCCTAAATGAAGTGCATTAACCTTATTTTACCAAAAATTTACCATCACATCTTCATAATCTTCATCATCTTCATTTTCATCCTCATTTTCATCGTCATCATCATCTGGCTCCGGAAGCTCCTCATCATCTTCCAACTCTGCTAGAAGGGTATGAGCACGGTATGTTTCTAAGAACTCGTTGTCGCTCTCACTCGATGTGGAGGTCACACTCCTTGTTAAAGCCTTATTTTGAGAGACAAAATAGAAGGACATAAAATAATTTTCATTGTTTATGAAGGTTTTCTCCAAAACAGGTACTCATTTTATGATTTTTTCACACTATCATCAAGAAGAACAATTTCTGCTGCGACATTTTTTTCAAATTTCTTTACTAAAATAAACAGGTCCATACCTTCAATAAAATAGATTTCAGAGGGAAAGAAAAGGTGTTGAGTGCTCATATAATTGTACAAAGATGAAATATCACCGCATGATGAAACTGTTCATATAATCCCATAATGAGGCAGGCCATTTGATGTATTGCAGTGTTCATTATTAATTCAACATTGTAGTTACCATCTTCTGATTCTCAAATTTAAAATTATCTTGTAATTGATTGTGCTAAAATAATATGGAACAAATATTTGCTAAGAGAAGATGAACATCTGAATCATCATATTATTCTGTGAGCACATAATTTAACAGTGAAAACATCTATAATATCTATGTTTTTTTATAAAAGCTATTCATAAAAAAATGAATGTGACTTACCTGACTTAAAGACATAACATTTGCCATTGTCTGGGTGACAGTAAGTGTGTTGGATGTTGGCACATTGGAGGCTGTTAGACTAGGGTAACTCTGAGCTGCGCTTAAATTACCTGAAGGAAAATTGAAAAGTATTCCAGACCAACTGCACCAAAGGGGGCTAAACACCAATATAAATTCTGACCCATAATGTCTGGAACGTTCTCATAAATTCATATTTCAATTCAGAAAAAAAAGTATTTTGAGAAAAAATCTGAAAGGATTCAATAAACGTGCTTAGATTTTCATCACATGTATACTTTTTTTTATATTGTAAAGGCCTTTAAGCTTTGTTTAATGAAAAACTAATAACAATTAAAAAAGATTTTTTTTCCTTTGACAAGCAAAAATGACTCACTTGGAGAATTGGCAAGGGCCAAACGTGCAAGACTACTACCATGGGTGTGGCGGACAATGTTGCTGCCATGTGGGGTGGTGATTCTGCGCCTTGTTGCTGCAGCAAATGTGTCCAGGAGACTAGCAGTGGGGTCTAAGCTGGTAGGCAAGTTTGGTTCACTGGCACTCATTGAGTTAGTAGGCGAGCCTCTGGTACTATCTTCTGTATTGCCAGTTTTCTTAGCTTCGCTCTTAGCAGCCTTATCTCTTGAGTCTCGTGTGTTATGAAGATTTTGCACATGCTCCTTAGAACAGAGAAGAAAGCAAGACAAGATTATACATTAGCATTAGGGCTATGAAATTCCCCCATTCAACATTCACATAGTAAACACTACATAGCTAATTCCATTATGTATATGGGTTCTTATAGAATATCTTTTTCAACAAATGAAAAAGCAAAGTCTTTGATTAAATGACTAATTGTTTGGGGGGTTTTTTCAGTGATCTGTTACCAACAATGTTCAACATCAAACATAAATGACTTAAGCTTGTCTTTAACACTTAAAGCATCAATGTAAGCTGATAATTTTCACCAATAGCTTCTATTATAAAATCTATTTAATGCAGTCTGTTTACCTTAACACCCCCCTCAGCTCCCCTCAGGGTCTCTGTGAGAGACCCAACATCAAGGCCTAATGCTAAGTCTGAGGCTAGGTCCAGTACACCATAATCCATGAGACCGCCACGGGGAACCATCACTAGAGGGTCCGTGCTGCTGCCAGCAGCAGCCATGTTGCTCCCCGTACTGCGGCCGGGGCCCAGACTGTACAGGGCTGGCGGCAGGGGGAGACTGCTGGGTCCCGGGGCGAACAGAGCTGCAGAGCCGTGTTGGGAGCCACTGCCTCCAGATGTCGCCTGTGTAGAGACAACAGCAGCCAGGGTTGTCGGGGTGGAGGGAACTGTCACTGCTGAGGCACGAACAGCGCTGAGTAGTCCACTACTTGAGGTAGGGCGGCCTCTGCCAGTTAATGATGAAGCTAAAAACGGATTTTGCAAGTCATCTGCATCATCCACCCTCACCATCACAGCAGATCCCACATCTACACTGCTCAGATTCACCAAACTTTCTGCAACAGTTTCAGCCGCCTTTAGGAATAAAAAAAAGGTAGCAGTATTAGTGACAAGACCCAGACATTTTTTAACCAGCAATATAATCCAGTAGGTTTGAAAACTAATCTTCACACTTTCTTTTACGTTATTCAAGGTAAGGCCCATCTCTTAAAATATGAATTAAAACACTTATTTACAAAGTGAACCTACTGCCTTAATACTGGAAGTAAGATTTTCAGCAGAAGAAGCCTGGTCAGTACTGGCTACTGAAGCCTTGGAGTCCATCACATCACTCAGACTTGGGGTGGAAGTGCTCTTTCGACTTGTCAGACTGCCAACCTGTACAATAAGACAATCAATGAGATTTGATCAACTCCAGATCCAAAAGACTCAAGAGTCAAAGATGATCAACATACAAAGAAGATAAAACTATTGAGAGAGTAGATTTATGCAATAACTTTTGAAATAATAACTTGTAATAAAGCATAACTATATATACACACACACACACAAAACTAATTCAGCTTTTGCTCAAATTACCTTTCCTTTATCAGAGCTGACCATGACTGCGCTGTTCTTGTTCCTGCTGGAAGTAGGTGTAGTAGCTGTGTCAGGCTTAGAGAACCTTAGCTTGTCTGGATCGTGGGAAGGGCCCAAGGCGAGATCAAACTTGCCCTCTGCGCCCATACGATACGAGTTAGAGCCTCCGGCATCCCACATCACCTCAACCCAGCCTTAAAGATACAAAATATAAAAAACAATTAATAGTGAGATGCCATGGATCTCAATTCTAAACTCTTATTTTCATGCGGTGAGAGCTACAGAATAAAAATAGAGAACTTTTATGTGGAAGTATTAAGTTAGTAAAACAATTTTCCATTAAATGTTCTTTCTTAAAATCAAGCTCCTTAGTTTGAATAGGAAAGATTCGCTTCTTTCAGTGTGTCTATTATAAGACTCTTACTGACTCATTTGAGAAGGCAGGGAATTGCTTCAAAAAGAGAGTTGAATTGAAGTCAGCTTACTTGTGGACATTCAAAGCAGCTCTTATTGATGACGAAGAGAAATGGTATTAAACATAATTGTTTTTTTCCAATGAATAAATCATGCCAACAGTATAAGAAACACAGTCTTAATATGACAGACATCGAGCATTTTATGAAATAAAGACAAAACCTTTTTTTTTCAAGCCCTATTCAATAGCACATCTCTACCACAGCTCATTTCTGTATACAGGTGCTTTCACAACCTCACAATCAGCATGTTTACTCCCTGACTTGCTGAAAGCTAAAAAGTCAAACTAGTTTTTAACTTCTTCACTTGCTGAGTAACTGGTTTATCATCCACTCTCATGAAACACAAATACTCACCATTCTGCAAGTCCCCTGTGACAGATCCTTCTCCTGGTGGATTTCCATCTTGATCTCTCCATTTCCAGTCCATGCCCCTGATTACGCGAGCTCCAGGCATCATTTGCTTTAATACATGGGTACGCAAAACCCTGCGCTGTCTTCTCAAGTTTGCCTCAGCCTCTCTTGCAGCTTTCCCTGAAAAATAAAACAAAAAGGCATATCTCTTGCTGGTTCACATGAAAAAAAAACATTGATTCTTTTTTCTCATATATATATATGTATGTGCAAAGGGTTATAAAAAGAGCCCGAAACACCATAATATCCGTTAAATAAATCTATCAAATTTTTATTTAAAAAGGCATTATTAAACAATGCAGAGCTTGATTTTTTAATCTTCAAATTTAATTTGTTTTTTTTTTTTATAAAATAAAATACTTAACTATACAAAATCAATTTAGAAACACTTATCATAAAAAAATTAAAAAATAAAACTACTAATCTTAACATCCTGTATGTCCACATACCAATATCATCACACACGCCAGTAACTGTGCCATAGATTTCAAACCCTGACAGAGACACATAGTGAGTTTGACCACTTGCGTTCTTGCCCATCTGGTAGATCCTGACATGCCTCCATCCTTGCTTATCATCTGTTGGTGGTTCCAGAGGCCATGATGCAGTAGATCTGAAAAATAAATAAAGTCAAAATATTAAGTTAAGTTCTTGCTATCCTTAGATACACCTTTAATGTAATCATGAAGCACTTGCTGCCCTCCTTGTTCTAAGAGAATCTGTATGAACTAGTAAATATAAAAGATTCAATAATCAGCAGATGAGCAGCTCCACAAGAACAGTATAAGCAGATCATGACCTACAGCTGCAATTATCAGATTGAATTAGTCTAGTCAAAGTCTTGACGTAAGCCCTTAACCTTTTGTTTCACAT
The DNA here is from genome assembly GCA_003991915.1 of Elysia chlorotica. Classification (NCBI taxonomy): domain Eukaryota; kingdom Metazoa; phylum Mollusca; class Gastropoda; family Plakobranchidae; genus Elysia; species Elysia chlorotica. The sequence goes on along the minus strand of RQTK01000104.1, from coordinate 223,307 downwards.
ATCTCTCAGTTACTCAGCAAAATAAGTAAGTGTATATGAATCAAAAACATTTCTCTGTGTAAAAAATAACAAAGAATTTTTTTTTATTTTACCCAGGTTCATTAAGAGATGTGTCCCCTTCATGTTTGTAGAATGTTCGCCATGTCACCCCATCTTTGGACATTTGGAATTCCCAGTTTCGCAAAGCTGATCTGTTTAAAAAAAAAAAAAATAGCTATGATTACATTGGGAAAATAACATATGAGGCTTGGTGCATGATAAAATACGACTCATGTGCAGTGTTCTGGTGAAGGTAGGGGGATGACTCACATTTTGATTGTAAAATGTACAGGAGTATAATAGAAAACTAAATGCAAACTGATTTTACACACCCTTGCAGGAATCAATTTGTCAGAAAAGATGATAAGGACTGGATGAAGATGGACAGAACTGTATTATTCGGAAGAATAAGCGATGTCCGTCAGATAAACTAGAGGTTAAAGTCTGTAACCTGGATAATGTCAACTGCAGGGCTGATACGGATAAAACAGTATTATGCAAATTTAATAAACAATGAAAAGACATCACATGTCGATAAACATTGCTCTTTGCTTTTCTTTTCCCTACTCGCAAACTTGAGTAAATTTCTTTTGCTACTCGGGTTTTATTTATGCAATTAACTGTAGTTGTAGATAATCAGTAAACAAGATTGTTCTGCTATATAATAAACGGTGGAGTCATTCAGAAGAGCGCATTTCCGGAATAAACAACAGTTTTCACTTTTAAAAATACGTCCAAGTATGCAAGGTGTGACCTCGGAAATTAACGGTTAACTGATAGTTGGGTTCATAAGCCAATTGAAAAAAATAATGGTCCCCATGATTGTGGATCTAGGCTTGTGCAAGCAAAGAGGGCTGAAAGGCACATAGAAACAAGGATTTCTTTTCCATAAATACGTCTCTGCTACAAGTTTCCGGAAGTTTTGAGGGAAAAGTTTTCTGGAAATCACACTCAAGAGTCAGAAAGATTTCATGAGGATTTGGACCAAAATTATATTGCCGGAATTTTGGAAATTTCTGGAAAAGTGGCATCCCTGTGCTAAAGCAAACCAAACTAGACCTAGCCTGGATACATGGGCGGGTTGATTTTAAAGGTAGATCTACTTCCAGGCTTTCTGTGTCACAGGTTTTAAAAAAAAAGCCTGAATTTTTTCTTGGACATGAAAAAATAGAGTGTGGGGAAAAAATTTGATGTGTTCCAAACAAATTGGAAAATCGGATTATGGCGTATTTTCAGGGGGAAATTGGAATGATTCCAGTTTAATTGGAATGAATGACAGGTCTGCATATGTAGACAAAGATAAAAGAAAAGCCAATAGTTGGTGCTGAGCACATACACAACTAATGTCAATTTTGCTGTCCATAAAATAGGAATTTTTAAAAAAATCGTTTAAAATTGACTCTTACTTTCCATATCCTCTTGCATGTCGGAGTGTGTAGCAACTTGGAACCAACCATACACCCAAATCAATGGCAAACCAAGCTTTCCTTGAACGAAAACAAATTAAAAGTTCACATTACTTCAATAAGATGCAAGAGTAATATTCCTTTTACAATTTTAGAGAGCGATCAATATTTAAAAAAAAGAAAGATAGCCATAAAGATTTTTTTTTTTTATTTTGTCATAACAAACTAAGAAATCGAAATCTTTCTTAAGTGGTTGTTTTAAGCTCAGACCACCCATCCTCTTCCCCACTGCTGCTCAGATGTGGCCCTTTACTTTGAAAACCAGTTTAATTTAGCATATGAGTTCAAGATCCCTAGGATTCTCCATTTTGTGCCAGACTTCTGAGAATTCATCTTTTTCCAAAAAGAAGCTCTGTTTAGTTCCACCCCGCTTATACTTTGAAACTCAAATTAAGCTAATATGCTTATATTAACAAAGTAGTAGAGCTTACTTGGTATCATTAGGTAGTGTGCACATGGCATAAGCTTGGATTAAAAACTAAATGGTCAATTTTCTTGGTTTTAAACAGACATTCTTTGCATTTACAGACTAACATTGTACTCCCCAAATACTTACTTATCATCATTGGTATGGCAGTTGAGAGCTGCACTATCCCTACTAAGAATGTCCTCCAGTTTGCCATAGGGAAGACTGCGACCTTCTGAGGAAGTGACTACCACAAGCCCATACTGTCCTGGGTTCACCCACTCATAGGCGGATCTTAATTTGTGAAGATGAGAAGCCAAATAAAAATGTTAATAAATTATAAAGTCAATGCTACATTAAAATTTTAAAAATGTTGCACACACATACAAAATAAAATAAATGAAAAAGATTACACCTCCACCTCATTCTTTTTAAACACATACTGTCCTGGGTTCACCCACTCATAGGCGGATCTTAATTTGTGAAGATGAGAAGCCAAATAAAAATGTTAATAAATTATAACAAAATAAAATAAATGAAAAAGATTACACCTCCACCTCATTCTTTTTAAACACAAAATTTAAAAAAAACATCAAAAACAAATATATCTATGGATAAACTATGTTGGTTATTCAAAACCCCTAAGAAAGGATAAACAAGACCTGAATACGTCTGGACATTAAAACAAAAAGTTAACTTTATCCAGTCTCTTCTTTGTAAAAAAAAAAAAAGGGTTAAAAATGCACATTTGCACTTACTTTCCATTAGTGCCAATCCAATACATCAAACCATTATCATCAAAATCATTTTGATGTGTGAATGTGATTATTGTACCAGGCTCCTTTAGTCTCTTAACATAATTGAAGGTCTGGCGCTCAAAGTCATGCCACTGCTTTGCAACCTAATAAACAAAGGAGAAACAGATAAAAATGGATTAACCAAATAACAAAACATGTTCATTATATTGAGAATGAGATTTTACGAAGAGTTATTCTACTTTGATGGAAGACAATAGAGAGGTTTAACAAGCAGAAACATTATTGTACCATTTTGTAGTAGTAGATCTAAAAAAAATTCTATACAAGAGTTCAATTTATGTTCTCTCTTATAGAATAGAATAAGCCACTCAGATAAGCTTAACTCATTACTCTTACTTGATGAGCTAACTTGAACTTACAATGGAGTTCATTTCTAACTATCTTCCACAATTCTTGGTGAACTCGCATTCCTAATGCAAGAGTAAATTGTAATTGTTTGTTCTATGAATAGTCAGGGACGATAGAACCAAAGATTATGAGAGTAAAAAATACCATTTTAAGGAGGTAGCGTTCCAGATCAGCAACTGTTGTAAGGGGTTCCATCTTCAAGCACCTGTCAGTTCTATCAATCAGGGTGTTCTCATGTGGTGCTTTCTCAAGTCGCAGCCTCACTCTTCGACTTAGGATCTGAATCAAAAGATTGTACTCTTTTTGTCACAAGTGATTATAGTTATAAAAAGCTTATATCCTAGAAACTATAAAAGAGTGCAACACGGCAAGACATGTATTATAAAAAAGCTATTTAATTTTATTGACTTTGTAAGATGCAAAAAAATAAAACCCATGTTTCTCTTAAAAGGAAATTCATACACCAGAATTTTTTAACTTTTAGTTCCATGTCCTGTTAATTTCAAACCTATGCCTGTATTATTTTTTAACAAAAATGAATATCATACCACTACATTTTTCATGTTTTGTATATTTGGGACCAAATTTACTTTGACTATGGGAGTTTTGTTTTTTTCTGAACAATAGATGATACTGCTCAGAGACTTGGACGGTACAAAAAAACAAAAAAACATCGACCTGACAATTTCTGCAACAATGTATTTGATGAGCCTTTGTCTCATTTGGGATCTAAAATCGATCAAATTGAGAGACCCCGTAAATAGCCTGATCACCCCTCAAGCCTGTCATGTTTGGTATCGTCCAAAGCAGTGTGTGTTCTGTCAAACTTCCGCGATCCTCACCTGAGAGGAACAGTCAACAGGAGGAGTGGGAGGCAGCAGCAGCAGCAAGTCGAGGTTCCGGATGCCCTCTCTGACTACCATTTTCGTAATAGGGGTGGATCTCACGGACCAAATAATCGGCTACTACATGCAGAATCGCAACTAATTTTATATTTCTTACTTTCTGTAACTTTGCTTACAATCAGTGTCACTTTTTTTTTTAATTGGTTGCATTGTATAGAAGGTTAAGACTATGGAAGATAAACTGAATGTCAGCGACACTATTTTCCGTTTGAAGCAGGATAAGTTTAAAAATCAAGAGTATTTTTATGAGATCTTTCTTATCAATTGTACTTTTTTTTTTTATTCATTGATATGAGACAGCACAAGAGCAAAACTGAAATAATTTTCAGTATAAAAATAATTGCTAGACAAGAGTTCAGAGAGTGTTTCAGTCAAGGGTCATTTTTTGTAGTATAAAAATAATTGGCATGACAGAGTTCAGAAAGTGTTTCAGTCAAGGGGTCATTTTTTGTAATCTAATAATGCTATTCCGCTGTACGTGAGAGGTTCAGTAAAAATATATTGGCTCAGTTGGCATCATTGGTTTTACATTTATCATCAACTAATATTTGTAGGACCTTGTATAATCTTGGGCAGACATTATTTTTTAGCAACACAGTATGAAGCGAGTCATTTTCTCTTCCGGTCTCAGTTGTGAATGGCCTAAGTAAAATCACCTGAAGACCGTATCCAGACCCTGGAATGTCGTATGTGTATACAGGCAATTTTTCTATTGCTTCCAAGGCAGAAATAAGTTTCCTGGTGAGTTGCACAGCAGGTGTAACACCCCTGTAGTACAGAATGTTTTGAAAGAGAGATAAATTATTGATATACATAATTCTCATATTATTCTTATGCAAAACTCATAATAAAGCTCTTCTTTTTTAAATAAAATATGTTTTATAAAATTATCTTAAGAACATTGTGCAACACATGAACATTTCTTCTTGTGTAGATGATAAACAGGTAGTAAATAAGCTATATATTTAAAGTTATTTGACTCCTATATTTTACACAACAGCCATAACTCCAGTTTCATAGACATTTTATACATCAGCATTCAGGCTTGAACAAAATCAAATCACTCTTGAAATGATGGTATAAACGTCTTCAAAAGAAAATACTTTTTAATTCAGACATCTTAGTTTCTAAACACCAATGTAATTCAACTAGTTTTAGGAAACATAGAAAAGATAAAAAGAAGGGGGAAAATAAAACCAAGAAGATGAGATGATTGCTTATAATTCTAAACATTATGCCCGTATTACAAGCTGATGATAATGATATTATATATATCAATATATTTTTAACCTTTAACTGAGTCATACTCTACTCTTACATCATACAGCACCATGTAGACAGTAGGAAATGTATAAATTTTATTTAAATATCAATCATTCTGCCATCACTTTGGTTAATACTTTTGAACTCACTTGTCACTTTTGCTTTCATTGAAAACTGTTTTGAAGATGTGAATACGGCTCCTCATGTATTTCTTTCTGTCAGAGCATTCATAAGAGGACTGGGGAAAGAAGAAAAAAACACATGTGATAAAAAAAACTATTTTAAACAAGAAAATTTTTAATTTTTTTGGTGGATTTTGGAGGATTCCCACTTAACTTTCAAGTTATTAAAATAAAGTCTTTTGAGTGAAAATTTCTACTTAAGTATTCTTGGCATAAAGGCAGAGAGTGAATACTTACACTAAGTATGCTCAACAAGGTTTGGACCAGACCACTGTTGTAAAGTTCGAAGGATGATATTGTATGTTCTTCCTTCAGAAGACCCACAAGTTCCACTAAAGCACTGCTCATCAACTGGCACCAGGACACACCCTCACTTGTGGATGGCTAAATGAACAAAACAAAATACAAGCACATGAGACTTAATGTCAATCACAAGAAATCCAAAGAAAACCAAATGCTTTATCATACAAATGAAGTGGACATAATATAATCTATTTACAGCGCACACAAAACTTCTGACTAACCTTGATCTCACTCAGCTGGCAGGCAAATGCAGACTCAAGCTGCTGGACGATTGCACGCAATTTGTAGACAACACCCCTAGGCTTGGCCTCTGCAGCTTTGAAATATTCTTCATACAACTCTCTGGCTGCTGTTCGCATCTGTAAAAGACAAAAATAGTTGCGAATGATTCTTTAGATACACACACTAAATTATTGCAAGCAAAATAATCACCTTATTCATAAAATATAAACAACCGAGATTAGACATAAGATATCATATACATTTGTGATTTTTCATGAAAGTTTAATTTTGACAGCCCCAGATAAAAACAAACAATTTCTTTTTTAAAAAATGGAGAAGGCAGAATATGAGATAGAGTAACATGGAGTTATATTTTTACCTTGTCTCTCATTGCACTCTTTGACTTCAGTTTACGCCCTTTCTTGCCACCCCAACCAACAGCAAACTCTTGGCCGAGGGTAGTTTCTGCTGTGAAACAGTGTTTTGTGCTCCTGTTAGACTCAAACACAAAGCCCATGTGGTCCTCTTTCAGAATAGTTGCCTGGATAAAACGATAACATTTCTGTATGAAGGCATGTTTATATCCGTCAATTCTTTTACTGTTATGAATATGGCAACGCCTTTTGTTTCCATGTCTGAGAATAATTCAGGAAAAAAAAAGACAGTCTTACATATTGCAAGTAAATTTATCAGAAGTATCAATCATAGAAAAAAAAGATCTGCCTGCTAATAAAATGATCAAAAGCAAAATAAGTTGTTGCTTTAAGATGCTCAAATCCGCTTCATGACACATGAGAGCTAGAAATAATGCTGACATAACATACACTATGCACAGGCAATTTCTAGCATATTTGTCTCATTTCTTTGCGAAGAACTCACCTGCTGTCCTTCAGCATTTTGACCCTCTGTGTTCTGAATCTGAAGTTCACCATCCTTTTTACTGGAGAGAGTCCAGTTGCCTACAGTCAGACGGGTGGAGCCAGCTTTAGTGAGAATTGGCTGGCTCACAGTGCCCATCTTGATATGGCTTCGAGCCCTTTGTAGTTTGTCTAGGAACTCCCCTCGGTTTTCTGGTGGGTCAGAGAGAAATCACATTTGCATTGTGCATTATGTTATATATATATATACTTAAACTTTTAACAGTAAACTTTAGATGGACTATCTACCCCTTGCAAGATACAAGAATTCAGATCTATTTAAGTCATCACTGCTAACTAAACTTACCATCATTAATATGTCAGTCTTACCTGAGCTGGCTGATCCCCCCTCTGGACTGCCACTTGAGTACATGGTAGCTAACTTGCCATCTAAGATAAAACGGAACCAGCCATTGCTGCCATTACTGAGCTCAAGAGCAGTGCCTTCGCTCCACAAATAGAGACAGTCTCTTCCTCGCACAATAAACCAGTCCCTCCAGTGGTAAGGTTTTCCAACTTCAATTTCTGTAGCATCTGATAAGCATACCTCCTCTTCTTCCTGAAAAGAGAAACATACATTTGAGAATGCACATATAAAAATACCCCAATCTTGACATGGATTGCATGCTCTAAGAAGATTTAAAGTCTCTATCAGGCTACGGATGGGTATTTAAGCATAAAAACAAATATACATGTTTTGTTTACATTGTTTGTTTTTTTGTTTAAGGACTTGCAAATGTAGAAAAAAAAGGCCCGATACGCTTTCAATACCCTAAGACTAATCTGTCTGTACGAAACAAGATCCGGATCTTCAATACCAACGTAACGTCAACCTCACTCTATAGCTCAGATATATGGCATGTTATCACGACCAACAGCCATAAACTGCAATCATTCACCCACAGATGCCTCAGAAACATGCTCAACGTTAGGGGGCCTGAAGTTATCTCAAGCTAAGAACGGTGGGACAGAACGAAGCAAACCCCCACTGAGGCGGAGATCAGAAAGCACAAATGAGGTTGGATAGGCCTGTATCCAATATCAGAGGCAAGTCCTAGAGTGAAACCCCCCCGCGAAGCACTGATACTGAGATAAAAGCCGCTGGCAGTACATGGACCAAGCTGAATAGGACTAGCCAGAACCAAGTTCGGTGGAGCACTGGAGGGGATTTGCTGCGGCTCTATGTTCCACAGGGAATCAAGGGGCTTAATCTAAAACTTAAATGTGTAGAAAAAAATATCAACTGTTCAACTTCTTTTAAAATTATTTCATCATGAAATGATCAATTAAAATCCTTTATAAACTAAGAAGTAAAAAGGCAAAGGTTGATTTTATAAAGTCGATCAGCAAAAAGGCTATATCCCATAAATGTTCCAAGACGTATTTTACGTGGTGCCACATAGACAGTGCAGGGAAAACAGGATATCTGTTCCAGTAGTCACATTATACTGACTCAACCATTAGGGGCTAAATTGAAGAAATAAGTCTGTTGGATTATGAGATAAAACCAGGGACCTCCTGAATAGACAACTATGCTCTACTGCACAGGGATGCCAACCAAACCGGGCTAAATTTACAGAACTTTGGTAGTGGAGAAAGAGGGGGGTCAGGGGGGCAGAGCTGAAAATTTTCAAGATTATCGTCCGTTTAAAGAGGCTCTGAGAATGTCCCTGAGATGATAATTGGTCATATTTATTAAAGGAAATAGTGAATCTGCCTAACAGATATTTGCCGGTACGCAATACCTACAACAGATTTTCTTCTGTACCTGCTTCCAGTTAGACCTTATGTTTTTTTGTGTTATATTTATATTCGCATCAACAAAGTTTATTTTCACTCTACATCTGCTCTAATTTCATTACCGCTAATCAGAATTTCAGTAAATTTTCAACTGTGTTGTGTGAGTCCATTTCATGATGGAATAAACATAAGTTTTTTTATGTTACTTTTTTTCTTAACAAAAGATTGGATCAAAACATGCGAATATCATACTGAGGCATTATTAGCAGAAATCCAGATATAGATCTAATTTATATTATATGCAGATCGTCCTACTCAATGTAGTTATAACATAAGATACAACTCGGTTAGATCTAGCTAGATCCAGACGTTGATTATTTTCTTTTATAGAAGTTATCAGAGGAGCACACATGTTAAATTCGCTTACCTAATTATCAAAAAGCTTACAACGGTTTGGCCAAGGCTCCGTCATTAAAATAGCTAATAGGTTCGAGTCAGATCAAACACACCCTAGCTGGAATCAATTTGTCAAAAAAAATTATGAAAGGCACATAGTAACGGGCATTTATTTTCCAGAAAAAAAATATGGTGTCGCCAGCTTTCCAGAATTTTCAGGGGAAAGTTTTCCGGTAACTCGGATGAGGTCAACTGCAGTATCGATGCCGGTAAAACAGTATTATGCAAATTTAATAAACAACTTGGAGACATTGCATGTTCCTGAATTCTGGAAATTTCCGGAAAAGTGGCATCCCTGACTGTAAATATCAGTTCCTTTTTGGTCATAAGTTTACAAAACTTTTTTTTTCTCCCATTATTTCATGACAGGGATAAATTGCTTCATTAATTATACTACATGAAATCCTTTAAAATGTGTTTGTAAAAATTGTCATAGCAAACAAATACTTCTACCCTTTAACAACCAAATACTTCTACACTTTTACAAAAATGTCTTAACAAAACGGGTTACCTTTCCTTTCTCTCCCTTTGGTTTTGCCCCACCTTCCTCTTGGGGCAGAGGTCCTGCCAATTGGTGAACTCTTGAGAACAATCCCAGCCTAGCAAAATGTTCCAAAAATGTCTCTTGACATTTAAGCATCAAGTCCTGCATAATCTGAAGAACCATCATATGTCCATCGTCATCCTCCTGCACATTGAAAGAAGGTAAATAAAATAATAAATGCATTGAAAATCTGAAGCTTTCTTTATTACAAATAAAAGATGTTTTTTTAGTAGTTTGAAAATATCATGTTTATAATTAAGATGCACTGTTGGATCCTCTCAAAGGTACACAGTTAGACAATTTTGGAAATTTGAACACAACTTCAAAGTTCAATAAGACTGTCTTTTTAAAATAAACTATCAGACTGTTCCTTGCAGCAAAATTAACGTCTTCTTTATTTTGACTGCAGCGGAGATATATTTCTATTATTATTCTGTAAGTTAAAAATGAGCATTGAATTAGTACAATTTGGAACATGAATTGAGCACATGTTTGATTTGGCTGCTATCTACTAACAATATGAGTGCATTTAAATTTAGAAACATTGACAACAACCCGGTATGAAAAAAAATTGAACAGACTTGAGGTTGAGATATTTGGTAGTAATTAAGTTAAATGACAGATTTTAAACAAGCCAGCAGACTGCCAAGAAAAGCACTGAACCTAGACTATCAATATATCCTGAGGTTAGAAAACTTGGATACTCAGTATAAAGGTCTAACCAGTTATCTAAAACCTAGTTTAATGTTAATATAAACAGACTGTGTTCAAACGTATTTATTTGGTATTCCCATCCACGTGATTCCATGTCTATCACTATCACAAACAATGTCAGCATGTAATTCTTCATCCCTCTCAAAATTCATACATTTCAAAAGTACATTACAGAGCTGTTTTTCAAAAATGTATGAATTCATACCTCAGCATCCAAAACAACAGAAAGAACTTCTGTGAGAGATGATGCAACGTTTTGAGATGAAAACTCTGGTCCTGTCATTTCTGTCAGGAGACTGGAATCAATGTAGTGAAGCATTTTCCTGATCATGGACAAGCTGGCTTTCCTGTGAGAAACAAAAAGCAAGAAAAGACAAGAAAATTACTTTAATTCAATTGGGATTATCTGTGTGTGTGGAAGGGGGAAGTGGAGAGGGGATGGATGGGTGTGTGTGTGTGAGAGAGAGAGAGAGAGAGAGAGATGGGGATGAAAGAGAACAAGAGAAAAACTAATAGAGGGAAAGAATGAGAAAATGAGAGGCCAACATAGACAGACAGACAGGCAGAGGTTTAGAGAGGAAGGAAGCAGGCCAAGGCTTTGCTTACCTCACTGAGGTCAACATTGTGATGTGAAAGACCTCTGTGAACACAGGTAACAAGTGCTGAACATACAAAGGTGAAATCTCAGGGTCCCCTTTCGTTTCCTCTGACCCTTCAACTGCACTCTCCAGAGATTCTTTCTCTTGCTCAGATGTATCCATAGGTACTGGAGCAGAACTAGCCCCAGCAGACGATGAAGCAGAAGACGATGCAACTTGCAAAGATGATGTTTGCGGATCCCTGCTCACCGGCACAATGTACTCTCCTGGGTAAAATTAATTTAATGAAGGTTTAAGCTCTGCTTGTAGGAGTACAATTCTTTAATAAATTTTGAGAGAGAGAGAGAGAGAGAGAGAGAGAGAGAGAGAGAGAGAGAGAGAGAGAGAGAGAGAGAGAGAGAGAGAGAGAGAGAGAGAGAGAGATTACAAACCAGGATTACTTACATGTTTACTGGCTAAGATTTAGCCATCTATTTTACAATGTGTGTGTATTTATTTGAATAATCCAAATCTGCTATTGACATTAATCTACACATAATAATGAATACTGAATAGATAGTATAGAACACTAAACATAAGACTTTTGTATTGGCCTCACCTGGAGATTGCAATATAGCTATGACCTCTCTATGACCCTCTTCACCTCGTTCACGGGCTTTGTCTAGAGGTGTTTTTGCATCTTCATCTCGCAAGTCTGGGTTTGCTCCATACCGTAACAATGTCTGAATTTGTATCAGATAGAAATGCTTTGCAGATTACAGAATCAATATTCGTACATGGAAGACAAAGGCTTTGTATAATTAGGCACAATGATAAATTACACTACTGTAGGAAAGTTAGATCTTATACTACTTCTATCGAGCAAACCTTTTGAACAACTCAAAAGTACAAAAACAAACAAAAAAACAAACTTTAAACCTTCCATTTTGTAAAGAAGCCATGAATTCGTAAATAAAATTGTGAAGAAAAAAAAGTCTTCATTATCAGCAAACTGCCAAAGAGCAGTAGAAAAAACATAAATGTAAAAACGTTATGAAACCTTTCCGAGAACCTGTGAGCTACACAGATAATATATGAATGATATGGTGTAAAGAGGAGGTTAAAACTAGAGTTTTTCTTATAAACAAACCTTCACTATTTGTGGTCGACCAAAACAGGCAGCATAATGCAAAGATGATGATCGAAGTCCTCTATTCACATCAGCACCCCTCTCACACAAAAACTCAACCTGGAGTGAATACATTGTTTTGGTATAATATTCATTGAAATACAAAACCACTGGTGAAGACAATTTAGCCTCTTTGAGTGTACACATACATGTAATGATTTTCAAATTCTATAACATTTAGAGTTTTGATCTACATCCATTTGTTAGAATATGTTCTTGACAAGATCATCTTCATTAATAGACAAGCGTTGTTTTAATTTGAGTTATATACCTAAAAGTAAATGAAACAATAATAATATGTTAACAAAATAATGCCCAGAGAGCCAGTGTGGTTTTAATTGTGTGGGTAGACCATGGGGTATCTATCTGAAAATTATCATTCAATTGCACTTTTTCATTCAAGTAAACCACAGCAAACTTATAAAAGCATACCATTTCTTGAGTCCCAAAAGCTGAGGCCCAATTCAACAATGTTTGTCCAACATCATCTGTAAAATTCACTTCAAATCCTGAAAAATTAAATATGAAAAAGGTTTGTATAAGACAAAATATTGCTTAATTTTTTAATGAAAGATAATAACACATATAAAATCACACAGCCCTCATACCAATATTCTTTCTCAGAACCAGGGTCTGTAGCATACACTACGAGTTATCTTGAAAAATTCTTCAGCTCAAAATATTTCATGCATGTAATATTTTTGGGTTTATTTCAGTCTGTATATTTATTTTATTGAGACAGGATGCTGTTTTCTTAAGCAGTGTTATAATTTCAAACCTCTCAATTTTTTAGACTTAAATCTCTCCCAATGGTTGATAGGAAAGTAAAAATTAAGAAATAAAAAAGTTTTTTTCATTTTCTGCAAAAAAATATTAGGAAAAATTAAGAGTATTAAAATTTATGATAATTTCAGTGAAAATGAAAGCAAAGATGTTGATTGGCTATGAATAAAAAAAAAACTGGATTTATCCTGGATTCATGTTAAAGGACTCTTTCTCTGCTGCCAGCCACTGTTCTATATAAGATGCTGTTTTGGATATTATTGAGTATTGTGCGACCAAAATAGATCAGCTTCTGAGTTTGCACTTTTTGGAAAGTTTTCCTCCAAAGGTCCATTTTCCAAGGTTTACTTCTTTTCTCTGGTTTATGGGAAAAGTGTCAATGTTTCAGCTCTGTAAAGCCCAGTGCGGTGTATGTATACGTCAACTCTTTTGAAACTCATAATTATGGCGCTATCTCTTGTGGTTAGGATATCAATCAACAATGTAGATTTTGCTTAAGCAACTCTGTTTTTATCTTTTGCATAATAAAAACTTTTTTTTTTTAAATTCAAACAATCCACCCACCGTTGTCAACAGCATCAATGAGGGCATCCGTGTCCTTGCTGCGAATGCAGTCAATAAGCTGCTTGTGAGAGCGATCACTAGAGCTGTCTGTACGCCTCAAGCTGGGAAGGCGGCTGGTTATGGTGGCCACATTGGATTTTGGCAATGCTTGTCGACCCTCAAACAGCAGAATCAGTAAAAGGTCCACAAAGCGCATAGTATCCAAACAGCACCTGTAAGAGCATCCCCAAATAAGGTAAAACAATGTGCACATGAACAAAAAAAAATATTTTCTTTAAAGTTGCAAACTTCAGAACACACAATAATAAGTGTTTTCTGGGGGTGATTAATTTTATCATAAAATGGACATACTTTATTTCTTTAAAAGCTTCAAAGCCTCACGAACAAATTAATAAAGGAAGGCAGGTGTAATAAACAAATGACACAACAAAACAAGAGATAAAAAGAAATTTCACTTTCATTAATTAGTACAAATTGCGTTTCAGAATGTACCTCTCATCCCCTCGTAAGCCACTCTCAATTGCTTCTGGAAGACTTAAACGTAACAAGTTGTGGGTGATGCTGGGTGAACCTCGACACAGAGTGGACAAAAGACTGATCACAGTGGACACACTGGAACTGGCTTTGGCATCACCCCCTGTAGTGCTTTTGCCTGGTGTAGAGGCTAGTGACACATTGTGCGCACCATCACCCACACGCTGAAGGCGCCCTAGTAGGTCCTGAATGAGGCCATGTTGAGCTAGTGGAGCAGGGTCTAGAGATCTGCGTGTGAATCTGTCTGCCAAAGAGGCAAAGCATCGAAGAGCACCGTCTGCAACCTGCAAAAACCATTTCATTCATATAAAAAATATATATACTTACTTTAAATTTTGAAGGTGTAATGAAAAGAGGCAACTTTCAAAAGTGTGTGGAACCCTTTCCCATGTAACACAGCCAAATCGAGCCAAAAAAATTCCACTGCCTTTTGTATAATCAGGTCAAATACAGCCGCTCAGAAGACACATGGCCAGTGTTCAACTGGGCCAAATACGGCCTGGAGGTTTCCCTTCAGCAGTATGTTCTGTTTTGGTTGAATCGATTAGATCGGCTAAAAATAAATCTTAGCAATCATTCAACATAACTGTGTTATTCCCGACCCAGAATACCACAGGTTTCCCTACTGAGGCAGCTCTTGCAAGCATACAGCTTTAGTCTTGCAACACGCTTGTTCTTGACTTCACCTAGCTTTCTTTCTCTTACTTTGAGTTCAAACCAAGTCTTGTTTCCTTCTATTTGTATGATGATAACTGATATTTAAAGTTATACAGAGCTGTACTGTGAATTAAATGTTGATATCAGCCCTGAAACCGATTTTATTGAGTTATCTACTCGATCTTATGATAATAAATCAAGTCATAGAAGAGGCCTCTGGTGTAGATCTAGACTACACTTGTATCTCCGGCCATAGCAAGCTAGTTTAGATATGGCAGCCCATAAAAGAAAAGAAAGGATAAAAAACTAATTCCAAAGCTTTTAAAGATCCCATGTTAATTTTTTTTTTATGCTGAGCCGTTTTTAGCCGACTAGACATAGATCTCATGAATATAGATGTAGACTCTATAACTAGAATCCGCTATGGCTCTCACTGCCTCAACCTCGTGCTGTTCACTATGTAAATCTAGGCCTACATATATCATAAAATATTACAACATTTATTTGTCTTGTTCTCATACATTGATCTCATACTACATTAGACCTATAACTTGTGTAAGATAAGTTGGTTCGATTAAACAAAGAACGAGAAGCTGAAAATAAGTTTACTAAATACACCTCTTGAAATTCACGTGAAAAAGATTCCAAGACAAAAGAAGTTATAAATCTTGACCATAACTCAAGCAGAAAGGCTCTTTAGCGTCTTCTGGTGAGAAATAGAGCATTGGAGGTCCTCAGTTCGAAACATGATCATTCAAAAATGTATTTGTCAGATTTGAAGATTTTTGTGTAGCATATTTATTCTGAGATTTTGATATGAAACCATAATATAGCCTTGATTTTTGTAAGGAGTTAATTCAAACTTTCCTAAAACAAATATAAAACTGTATATATGCAAGTTCAATCAAACTGCACATCATTCTTTAATTTGAACTCATAAACTGATTAGAAGAATAGTAAATAATAACTATAGCTAGATGTACTCACAAATGAATCGTCATGGTCAAGGAGAGTAGAAAGTGATTCAATACATGACTCGAGAGAGGCATCTTGGGGCTCAATCTTTCCACACAGACGAGACACCACAGTCATAGAGGAATGGAGTGTGTCTTTGTGTACCTGCAGAAAAATAATGTCACAAGACTGTTAATACAATTTTAAACCATAAAGCGTGGCGTGCCAGTTGACTGCCTTGCTGTGAAAGAACTACTGGTTCCGTTCGCGGCTACCTCACTGGCTTAGCACCTTCCAACTGGGCACGGCGGGGTGCCGACCAACTGCCACTGATAGTAGGCCTTCATTCATCCTTTTTCTATCCCAAGGGAAACTCATGAATGGGTGTGCAGGCTCTTAAAATGTCAATCAATGAAATCAATGAATAGTTTGGAGGATTCTCAGCCTCCCAGTCACATTATGACGGTTATATCAGTGATGATAGCCTGAATCTCTAAGAAAGGAAAGGGCTGAGGAAGGAGCAAGAAACCCCCTGTAAAGATCTTGGGTAACCTGACATTTTTTAGTCCCAATGTATAAAAACAGTTGGACCATTGAAGTAGGGGAAGATGGTGATGAAAGTCATGCTTTGACTGATTCACAAAGAAGTGTCAAATGAAGCCCCACCAGACACAAAGACAGACACACACACACTGATGTGAAACAGACACTAACCACTTTGTATATTAACTCAGGTCTGTTCTGTTCATGTTACTGTGGGCTTGTAATTGCCATTGACTCACTTTTACACTGTACTGAGTTTATTTGGATAGTAGGCAGACACGTTCTGCAACTGCCAGTGCTTAGCTTGATAATATTTGATTTTTATCGTCTCACGTTAGCTCCATCTGTCGTGGCCTTCATTCTCAAGCATACGGTGCCCAAAAATCTGGTCTGACATTTTTCAAGAAATTAGTGGAAGGTAGACCAAATCAAATTTAAATATTATTAGCGTTGCCTTAGTTGGGGCATAAAGATATCTCAGTCGCCAGTGCTCAAGACTGAGGAGCAGGAGGTTCAAGGTTAAAATATTTGGCGTCGCCGCTTTTATCCACCCATCCCTGTAGGAAACATAAGGGCATACGGTTAATTTGAAGATTGCATTTTTAGCAATATAAGGCGGCAGATATCTCTAGCATTAGTGCTCTGGATTGACTAGTAGAAGGTCAAAGGTTCGATCCTCAGCTAATATTTCCATTTCTATATTGTAGAACTTTCAAATGGGGCTCCAGGGTTTCTAATATAACCCTTTCACTCAAGAGACACACAGGAGGAATGTTGTTCCATGTAAAAAAGGATTCGAACTGAAACATACCACACTCACAGCTATTTAAAATTTTTAAAATTTTATTGTCATCACCTGCAGAAAAGAAAATAATAACTGGCTTCTCCTTCATTCCCGCATATGATTAGTAATAAACGATTATTAAAAGGCAGAAACAAAAAAGATAGTGAAATTAACTAACTTCTCGGCGCAATAGAAATAATATAGTTTTATGAACTAGCAGTTTACACACAACACCAGTTGTTGTTTTTTTACTTGCAGTAGGATCAGATAAAAAATCAGCATATCCATCTTTCTCATGTAACCAATGCCAATTTAATTTGTTTTTCACCCCTTCATAAATGTTCGATGGACCAACATGATGAGCAAATTCCTTAACGGACCAAACTAGATTCTAGTCAATAACCCATGAATGTCTAGAATCTAGAGGAAACAGATTCAGATTAAGAAATGAAGATACTCCTCCTACTGCCCTAGTTTAGACCTATTTCAAGTATATCAAGTTTCACTTTGAATCACACAAAATGAATCCCACTGAAGTCTTTGATCGAGATTAGTTTCACATACAACAAATATTCTGAACTCTAATGGAATGGCAGGATGTAGTTACTTTATTAGTGAATAACGCTATTCAGCGATGTTCGTATTTTTTTCGGTTCGCTTATTCCGTTAAATTGTTTAACCCATTTCAGTAAGTCAATGCACAGAAGAACGATCTGACAGAGAACTTTGATGGACCTAGACGGAAGTCAGACCAGTGGGTTGTTTTTTTTTACAGAATTCCATAAATTAATGTAAAACTGGCATCACTGTACCAAGGGGTGTGGAGAGAGAAAAGCTCTGATTAGAATTGACTTGAGAGTGTAATGTATTATTGTTACCTGAGATCCATGTTCTCTGATAAAGGTCAAAACACAGTTCAGGCCACCTGATTCAAATACAGCTCCAGATTCTCTAGTGCAGATCAGCTCTAGAACCTAAATTTTAAAAAAAAATTGTTTTAGAATAAGAATAGTGAAAACACATTAAGAACAATTTTGACATAATAATTTATGAAAATCGTGTAAGCAAGGCAGGCTAAAAAAAATAAATATCATTCAAAAATGTCCTTATGTGTAATAAAAGCTTACTTTGATGCACTGCTCTGCCAAATCTTTGCTTGTACGTGAAGACATCTCAGCAACAACTAGGCGGTTACACAAAGCTTTGATAGCGCCTTCCACAGCCACAATCCTGCGTGTGCACTCAGCAGAAACATCGAGATAGTAGGTGATTGCCCGAGCAGTGACCTCAAGGACATTGTCAGGAGCACACTCATCCAGGAATACACGGCAAAGAGCGGGGAGAAATGTTCTTGGTGGACAGCTGCAATTGTTAATAGGCAAAAATAAAATTGTCAATAGTAAGAAGTTTTTAGTTAAAGAAGTATTGACATCTCTTAATAACTGAAAAACTTCACAGGTATTATTAAAAAATGTAAAAATGATTGTAAGCTACAACACCATGTTTTATATTTTAAACGAATGGATCTGACTTCTTTTTGCAATCAAATTCTATCTTGGCTTTCAGACATAAATAGTGCGGTGGCTTTGACTGTGCCATTTACTCACCTCAACCAATTTGAGGAACGTAAAATTAACCCACAATAAATTTGTTGCAAACAACAGAGTACAGTCACTAATTAATCTTTCCATCTATTAAGCAAAAGGAATCACAACATTTGTTCTGAGAAGAGACTGAGACAAGAAACATAGGGGGAAAAGAAAGGAAGGACAGAGAGAAGGGTGGGTGGATGGGGGGAATAGTGTGTGTAAGACAGAGCTAGAGATGGGCCGGGAGAGAAAGGAGTGAAAGAAGTGTCAAGAGAAGTAAAAAGAGAGAGGGAAAGAGAGAGAGAGAGAGAGAGAGAGAGAGAGAGAGAGAGAAAGAGAGAACGAATGGAGGTACGAGAGATAGTGGGTGAGAAAGAAAGAAGGGAGAGAAGAATAAATTCAGAAACTCAACCGAGTGGGCTATATATTTACGTTCAAAACGCCTAATCTTAATAGCACTAGCAGATTATAGATTTGACTGTTATTTTATGTGTGTGTGTGAAAGAGAGAAAGAGAATTTGTGTTCGATTATGGATAGATTGGATCTATACAATATCAGTTTGTGATCAGATTTATGAGTCCCTTCTGTTCCGCCCACATATTTAGCCATCAGAGAAAAAGAGAGAGAGCAAGAGAGGGAGAAGAACAGATTAGATCTAGACCCAAATAATGCAATGTTTAAGTTTTAAAATCCGATATAGGTATTTCTCCACCAGTGCTCCTAGTTTGTGTGCGTGAGAGAGCAAAAGAAGAGAGAGAGAGAGAGAGAGAGAGAGAGAGAGAGAGAGAGAGAGACCAATGGTGCTCATGGCTGAGGAATAGATTAGATTTGGACATAGATGTTGACAATAGGGCCTACAGGGTTTTGTTTATTTAATTGTATCAGTCCTGCCCATGTATAGTACGTGAGAAAGAAATAAACAGAGAGGTAAAGAAAGAAATGTGTATTTATAATAAAAGAGTGGGGACGAGAAATGGTAATAGACGCTTAATGATGAAGAACTGATTAGAACTTATATATAGATCTAGACAATGCAAGGACAGAGAGAGAAAGAGAGAAGAAAGAGAAGAGAGTGAGAGAGAGAGAGAGAGAGAGAGAGAGAGAGAGAGAGAGGGGGAGAGAGAGGGGGGGGGGGGGGGAGGAGAAGAAAGAACAAGAGAGTGATTTTGGTAATTGATAAAAACTGGTTTACTCTTAATATGGATACAGAAGTCTAACAAACAGTTTAAATAAAACGCAAATCTCCCTATTCTTTAGATCTCTATGAGATTCTTTTTGCATTTTCCTTCTGGGAAGGAATGAGCGATGAACTAAGAATATTTAATCCTTCATCAGTTTAAAAATAAATAAGAAAAAAACTGGCCGTAAGCTTATCCAATGAGAGACTCCCTTCTGACAAAGTCTGTGACGTCATAGATACGCGATCGGGAGACGCATCATTGCCAAGCAATAATATTATGAGTCTAGATCTAATCTTTTTTTTTTTAATCCCAGGCATAATTATCATGGTAAAACAATACTTCTTACATTACACTGAATAGCAGTTTATGAGTATATATGACTCATGCTGTATCAGGGGTCCAGAAATTGAACAAAATTTATGAGGAAAGCTACAGACTATTCAACTTGAAGCTCTTGTAACCCAACAATGCTGCATAAGACGGGAATAGAAAAATATCCTAGTTAAACCTCAGCATGTACTTGAATTAATTAAAATGTTCACGACCTGCTGAGAACCCTTAGTATCTAGGTTTTAAAAAAGAAATGCCCATATCATTCTAGATATAGATTTAGATTGAGATGACTGAAAGTCTCTTTCCTGTATAAAAACAAATTTTTCGACCTTATGCATGCTCTCGAAGAAAAAGTTTCGACTTAAACCGGACTAAAAACCAATCAAGACTACAGTCATGACGCTGCCTTTTGCCCTGCCAGAACGGAAATATATAAAAAATTACTGTGTTTCAGGGGCTTTTATCGTCAAGACACAATAATAAATATAATTATGGACTTCTCAAGGCGCTGATGCCATCCGATGTATACAAAAGCTGAATGTTTTTAGATCCAATTCGGAGCCGAATCCGAAAGATGATTGCATCCTGTGACACGAATCCAATGTTTGGTGTCTATCTGTAAGGAATCCACCTCTTTACTTCTCCTGTAATACTGTAGATCTTGAGTTTATGGACCAAGAGTTTGTGGTTGGCTTTATCAAAAGCTTTTGCAAAGTCCAGCAAACTAATGGCCACCCACAAGTGATTTTTTATAAGCAAGTCAAATTTCAAAGAAAGTGTAGTATTTAATGGCTTATAATTCTCACGATTTGCAAAAATACATGTACACCAATTAACTGGTCTGTTACTATCGTATTAGCCTTTTGTAATTTTTAAATTATAAAAAGTTAATTTAAATTGCAAAAGAAGTCTCTTGGTTTAAATTTGTTATATTATCGTAATAAAGAAATCCCACACTTTAGGATTTAAGCCTACCTTTCAAAACATCGATCCACATTATCTGACATAAGGAGAAGCATGCACAATTGCTCCAAGGCAATTAGCTGCATGTCTCTCTCATCTCCCTGGCCCATTTGAAGCCATTCCAAAAGAGTCTCTGGATCAACATCTGCCATGATCTCAAAAGACCAAAGTCGACCTCAAAGCCAGATGTCTGCCTTGCTTGCCAACTGAAAAATTGCAATTTATAAGTTTGTTGTTCTTTTTGTTACTATTCTATAGGTTGCCTAGATATTTAGATCTAGGCCCTACATTTAATACCTTTTATACTTTGGATTAACACCATCTAATTTTGTCTTTGTTCTTAGTATTTCTTTAAGAAAATGGGTCTATAATCTATATTTAGATCTAGAAATAGGTGTTTCCTGGATCTAGATATAGAATCTAGATATTGTATCTAGATTTTAGATCTAGATCTAGATCTATGGAGTTTTACGTTGAAATCGTCAATACGGTTCACAAAGGCAACAATCGGAGCACACTGTTAGTGCAATTCTTTCTTCAATTTAAAAACAAAAGACATCAAGCTCTGATGTGCAATACAGAACACATTTTACAAATAACATCCGCAAAAATCACGGAGCCAGTTGCTCCCTTTATCACCTGTACAACACTCAAGCTGTGTTACTGGTGACACTGGCACTGAGTCACGATAATAATAGTAACAAGTTTACATTTTTCTTTTGTTATTTCGTTGATTTGCTTTCAGGTTATAAAGATTAAAGTGACTGTCTAGACTTCCTGCGTGAGAGTCTGAGACAATAACTGAATATGCCCTTCAATAACAGTGAAAAGTACAATCAACTAGATCTAGTTCTACTTTACTTCTCAGCTGTTGGCCTACTACTCTAACTCTATGAGAATCTAGGCCTATGCGTAATGTAATCAGTGTGTTGTTTAGATCAAGTGTGCATGAGGCCTCGTTTTCGTCCGACAATGATTCTTCTACCGGGTCATCGGGTCAACACAATTGTTGTGTTATGATAGTCTCTGAACCACAGACATCAGTTTTCTGTGCTCTGAACAGAGCACCATGTGACCACGTAGCCTACTTGGCTATGCCAAAGACCACACACGCATCATTATTTTTTTTTTTTTGCTCAGTCAATAATAATGATGATGATGATTATGATGATGATGATAATAATAATAGTAATAATAGTCACCGAAAGAAAAATACACTAAGATCGTCAATAATAATGATGATGGTGATCGTAATATTAATAATAATAATAACAATAATAATAATAATAATAATAATAATAATAATAATAATAATAATAATAATGATAATAAAATAATTTATTATTATCATTTTAGTAGTAGTATCCGGTAGTAGTAGTAGTAGTAGTAGTAGTAGTAGTAGTAGTAGTAGTAGTAGTAGTAGTAGTAGTAGTAGTAGTAGTAGTAGTAGTAGTAGTAGTAGTAGTAGTAGTAGTAGTAGTAGTAGTAGTAGTAGTAGTAGAGAATGCAGTCTATTTTATACTACATAACGCTATGTAGTATAAAACAGACTGTATTCTCTACTTTTGTTTTTATTACTAATGAAGCCATTAAAGGCGTAACGTATACATGTATTTTTTCTATTTCTAGTTGTGTTTGATTTATTGTGTCCCTCAGTTTCTAAGTTGTGCGTATTCTTCTCTTTATTATTATATTATTCCTATTACTTGCGCACATGCATCTACTGTTACGTCCTTAGCAACTGAGTAGGTGTACTCTTTAGTGTTGTGCTCTTGATTCCTTTTTGGATACGGGGATTTTTTATACTTCTACTACTACTACTACTACTACTACTACTACTACTACTACTACTACTACTACTACTACTACTACTACTACTACTACTACTACTACTACTACTACTACTACTACTACTACTACTACTACTACTACTACTACTACTACTACTACTACTACTTATATGTGCTTTACAAATAAGGGTGAGAGACTTTCAGAAATAGAAGGGACACTTCACATTTTTTTTTTATTTTATAACTTCGTATCCTGTGTGCCACTTTACGAAGTGAGTGTTTGTAGCCTGTGTGATAAATTTATGAGCCACTCTTTGGAGCCGCCGGATTATTCTACAGTTTTTGGGGAACGAAGGCAAACCAAAGATAATTGAAGGACCTTTGGGCAAACCTACGTCTCGCTTAAAAATCTACGCCCCTTCAATACTTCCGTTGCCATCGAAAACAAAACTAGAAAATGTCTTGACTCATTTTCATGTGCTGGTGCAACTGGTATGAATATTGAGTATTAGACGTAGATCTATCTTCAATATCCTGTTTTAAAGGTCTAGACTTAGGTCTGCATTAATCCTGATTTGATATTGGTGAAAAATTTCACAATCTAAGATAAGTTTTCTTTCAAGATGTAAATAAAACGTTCCTACAGTTCAAATAAAACCTGGAAGACTGGAACCTATGAAACCTTTTAAAACCTTATAAAATAGACAGGTCTACAATTTTAGGTGTACAGATCTAAATGTTTTAATATAGATTAAGAAGGCCTAAAATATAATTCTATATTTTATATTTCGATTCTGAGCTAGATGTGCCAGCTGTGAGGAGATAAATAATGGAGAAGGGTGCTCATATTGTGGACCATTTTATCCCTGGAGTGGAAGCAGATGCAGATGATTCTGGAAGAATAACTATTGATGGTTCATGTCTTTCCCACATAAGTACCCCTTTACCAAAGACTTCTCAGCTATTTGCATTTGAAAATGTCACTAGAAAAGATGTCCTGGATTATGGAGATGAGTGCTTTTTACTTAGCTCTGTACTCACCCAGAGTGAAAGTGACCACTTTGTGCAGGAAGGTGAAAAGATTGGCTTTGAAAAAATTGCCAACAGAGGAAACAACTACAGAAGTTCACAGAGGTAAAATTCGGATCCATAATGAAGATTGCAGTTCCTTAATTGTCCATTTCAAATAGTCCTTGAATCAAAGCAGAAATTGTTGAAATCTGGCATGAACAAAGTTTGTATGGCACTTGTAAGTGTTCTTCTAAACATAGCAATCGACATGATCTTGGAGAATTTTATCCAGTTGAAATAACCTTACATCTTCTGAGTCCATATGGAAATGGTTGTTGAACAATTCATTTTTTTTTAAACCATTTGTGTTTCCAAAGATCCTTTTTTAGGCCAGAGAAAATGTCTGAAGCTTAAAACTAATTATTTTCTTTTTAAGTAATTGGTTACCAATGTGAAGAAAATAACAAAATGGACAAGAAACCCAGTGTTTGATGGCAAACAAATTTAATAGGCTCTACAACCTCAACTCAAGGGGGGCGTGGTGGTCCTGGGGTAGAACATCGGTTTCCGACGCAAAAGGTCCGAGTTCGTACCTTGGCAATTGCGTTCCCTACTGGTTGGGTCTGTGTCAGTATAAACTGATCGGCTGAGACAGGAGTCATGGCATCTCCGTCCTGTCTCGTGTGTGGCAGCACATACAATTGTCAGAACTTAGTCTTGGGGCCCGTCCACAATATAACCTATATAGTGCTGATGGTGGACGTTAAACCAACTCAACAACTCAACAACCTCAACTCAAAAAGTGTTTGTTTTAAATAATATCTACTTTATTCATTGTTTGGGATTAAAAACATGATATAAGGAATGTATATATGATGATTTTTGTAAATCATTGTCAAACAAAGGAATCATTAATCCCAATAACATAAATATAGTCTCTTATGTTTTTCTGATACATAATAAAGAATTTTTTTTAAGTAACCTAAAGAGTACTAATTGACGGATATATATTTGATACCTAACTTTTTATTGTGCAGAATTTCTTTTCAGAATGCAGAACTAGCCTTATTGCTTTGGGAGAGGATAAAGAATCATGTAGAAGATATCATCATAGAAAAAGATCCTAGAGAAATGCATATTGATGGCCCCCCTGTACTCATGCAGGGACATTGGCAACCCATTGGTCTGAATAACGTGTGTATATTTTTGCTGTATTTTCATGAACGGTTCAAGATTAATTTAACCTGGTTATGATTAATTATTGTCATTAATTCGTATGAAACTTCTCACCGGTGAAGCTGCACGAAAAGTAATATTTTTAAAAATGTGTTTTTTAGTATTTTTAGACAGTTTCAATTTTACCTGTGCAACAACTGATTGGTTGTTTTTTACTAACTTGCATATTGTAAAATTTGTTATCCAACAGCTCTAAAACAATTATTCTTAAATTCTTTTAGATTTATTAATTAATGTGTTTGGCAGTGGTAGATACTTTTTACTCCTTGTTTTTACACTTAAAGCAATATATATTATTATTGAGACAAGCTGTAATATTCAACCCAATCATGCACATCCTAAAACGACAATTTTTCTCATATTAATATGAATTCTATAACATTGTAGAAGTTAAGTATTTGCATCTCAGAGCAAATAATTTTGTTCCAGTGTATTTTCTCTTGATTATTGTTCAGGTTTAGGTATCAAAGAAAAGAAGAAAAAGAGGAACCGAAATGCTAAGATTTATTTTCTTTTCTTAAAGTACAAAATTTTGATTAATAGATTGAAAATCATCCTCATATTATAAAGCACATAGCAAAAAGAACATGTTTGATGTTTGTTGCAGGTGTTTCGTTTATGTAGATATTTTCCTGGTGACCACTTTGCACCCCACAATGACGGTTTCTTTGCTGTTTCTGCAACAGAGAGGTCATTGAAAACTTTCATGATTTATCTCAATGGTAATTTTCATGGAGGCAGCACAAACTTTGTGGATCCGTCTCAAACTCTCTATATGGTGAGTACTTATAAGTTACTTTATTATTCACAAGAATAATATTTGATATTTAGAATGGATTCCTTTTTGTTCCTTTGTAATCTTTGAAGCTCTTCACATCCCAAGTTTTTCTGAAAAATCTTATCAAGAGACAGAAGCACCAGTTGAAATTCAAACTTTGGATCTCTTGTCAATGCAGAGGACTAAACAAATGAGCTACTGGCTTCTCTACATTATAAATCTTATTTCTAGCCCTTCTTGACGTTTTTTGTTCACTAATCTTGCTGCACTGTTTTGTTCAACAATTTTACAAAACACCAAAGAAAGTGAAAAGCAGTAATCTAGTTTTGACAAGACTAGTGTACATGGAATTACAATGAAATAAAAATTTTGAACTTCTGAACAATGTGTGAAATGAAATCGATATGTATATAATAAATTATAAAAACAAGTTATAAAAGTCTTAGTTCTTATGTATTTTAAAGCATTTATT
Organism: Elysia chlorotica; assembly: GCA_003991915.1. Taxonomy (NCBI): domain Eukaryota; kingdom Metazoa; phylum Mollusca; class Gastropoda; family Plakobranchidae; genus Elysia; species Elysia chlorotica. Next base: position 197,044 of record RQTK01000104.1, on the reverse strand, counting down.
TCTAAAGGGAAAAATTCTTTTTAAAAAATTTATTCAAGTATGGAAAGCTCTGTGATCAAAATTGATTTCTTTAGGAAGAAACCATTAACTTTTATTTCATGTCAAGATTATTTAAAATTTTCAGAAATACTCAAATCTGTTTTTTTGCCTTATATTATTATTATAATGCCAAATATAACAATGCCATATGTTTATTTAGGTCCAATCAGAGGAAATAATAAAACCACAGCACACAATGCATGTTTTACTTTTTTGTATAACTGTCAGGGACCTGATGGCAAGTACTGTGCAGAGGAGAAAAACATTCTATATCGTGTACACCCAGAGACAGGATTGGCCATTATTTTCAACCATAACAGGCTACACGAAGGGCAACGAATTGAGTATGTTAGTTAATTATTTAATTTTTTTCTTTCATTTAAAGCTTTTTTTTTTCTGATGAAAATTAATGGTTGCATCACAGAATAGTGATTAATGATGCTGTTGTAAATAGTCACCAGATCCTATCACTACATAGCAGTATTAAAGACAAGGCAGTTACAAAATAACTATGATACTTTAGAAAGCAAGAACTCAGTACAAATAAAGTTAAAGTTATAAACCAATTTTGTTATTATCTACCCACAAAAGATCAATCATAAAAAGCAATGAATGAACATGGTAATGTAAACAAGGATAACGTCTGGTGTCAAGAAGAAGATATTACAATGATTCTGATACAGTGGTCTCCGTCTAAGAACCCACTCCTCAGGAGACAAGAAAGGCAGGTTCTTAAGCGGACAGGTTCTTGTGTTTATTTGGAAAGGGGCATTATTGAGTAAATGCCAAGTAGACCCATTGGTTTATCTCACTTGTTTATGATAACATACACCTTTTATAATAATAATTGTTCAAGTCCCATTTACTCTTCAGTAATTGGATGCCCAGTCTCTCTTAACTAAGATTGTGCCCACCTATGATTCTCAGTAATAGCTGTACAGTTAACACCTCCATATAAAACTCTTGATTTCCAGCCGCTAGACTTAAAGGCTAAGAGCCGGGAGTTGGCGTGACAAAATCATGGCGATAGAGAGAGAGAGAGAGAGAGAGAGAGAGAGAGAGAGAGAGAGAGAGAGAGAGAGAGAGAGAGAGAGAGAGAGAGAGAGAGAGAGAGAGAGAGAGAGAGAGAGAGAGAGAGGGGGGGAAGGGAGAGAGAAAGAGAGAAAGAGAAGGGGAAAAGGGAAATTTCTGGAAAAAAAAAGAAAAAGAAGAGAGAGAGAACAAACGACTTTTAAAAGTTTAACAAGGAATCGTTTGAAGGCACCTTGCATGAGGAAAGGGAAGTTGTGATAAAGAGAAAAAGAAGAGAGAGAGAAAGAGAAAAATCGACTTTAAAAAGTTTAACAAGGAATGGTATAAAGGCATTTTGCGTATGGTTAAATCCTTTCTGATCAGTGCAATAACCATGATTCTCAGTCCTGAGCACCCAGAACTGAGATGTTCATCCTGCATGTCAAACTCTTTGAGTTCTCTGCCCATAGACTAAAAAAGTGCTTGTAGTTGAGGATAGGAAAAGGAAGATTTGGTTGATTTCGACCAGGTGTATTACTGGCGTTACCACTCTTCTACAACAGTGTACACATCTTCTCAAGAAGAACTATAAACGGCCAAAGCTCTTGTTACGGGGTCAGAATTTAATTTGAAAAAAATTAAGTAAAATCGAACATACGGCCATATGATTGGATATTGCCTTCCCCTAGACATCCGCGTCACAATGAGAGAGAGACAGACAGACAGACAGACAGACAGACATAAAAGTGCGGTTAGTTGAGGATAGGAAAAGGAAGATTTGGTTGATTTCGATCAGGTGTATTACTGGTGTTACCACTCTTCTACAACAGTGTACACATCTTTTCAAGAAGAACTATAGAAACGGCCAAAGCTCTTGTTACGGGATCAGAATTTAATTTGAAAAAAAAATTAAGTAAGATCAAACATACGGCCATATGATTGGATATTGCGTTCCCCTAGACATCCGCGCCACAATGAGAGAGAGAGAGACAGACAGACAGACAGACAGACAGACAAAAAAGAAAAAATAAAGATATAGAGATAGGAGAGTGTTGGGAAAAAAAAAGAGATAGAAAGAGACGGAAATATATGATCAGAGAGAAGAAAGAGTGGGAGTAGGAGAATCAGATATAAAAAGGAAAGAGAAGGGGAAAAATAAAGAATAGTGACATAGAGAAGTGGTAGAGGGCAAGAGAGAGATGGGATGGAGAGAGGGGACGAGAGTGAGAAAGAAAAAGAGAGAGGCTGAGAAGGAGGAGGAGAGAAGGAAAAGAACCAGAGAGAGAGAGAGAAAAAGAAAAGTGTGCAACCTTTCAGAGTCTGTTAACAATTTAGCGATTGACACATAATTTAAGCAACTGAGAGGAGTGGTGGGCGGGATTAAAACAATTGGGGTGCTTGTTGAATTTTCAAGTCGTGTTTACTCCTTAATGATTGGATATCTAATCACTCTTGCGTAACGAAATAACAGCTGTCTCCCTGTGATTTTTATTCAAAGTCAGGCATTCTAACATGGCTGTAGCCTAGTCTACCTTTAGTAAAGGTTCACAAGCTTGTGTATCTTCAACACGCCCCCTCCCCCCTCCACCTCATTGTATATATAATTTAGATCAATTAGAGATGGCCAGTATCAATAGTCAACCTAAACCTCAGTTTGCCTATCAAAATGGTATTCTCTTTCCCTGGCATTGTTTAAACTATCTTGAATTCTCCATTTGGTCTACATCACGTCACCGACCAACAATTAAGAGATGAATAAAGCTTATCCTTGGTCACTATTCCAACTTTTCCCAATCAAAGATATCACTGACGAGGTTAAACAAATTCCCTAGTTGGAAATGATGTCAGGTATACTGATTGCAAGTAATTACACGCTGTCAAAAAAAAATGAGAGAAAGATACAAACTAAAGCGAAATATTTACAAATAAAATAGAAGAAACTGAAAGCTACACAGCTTACATTACTAACACTGATTAAATTGAGATCTATGTCTTTTTCATCCTCAGAGAAGGTGTCAAGTACATTTTACGCACTGACATTATGTATAAAAACTTGAGACCATCCGCATTGTCACAAAATGAAGATAAAGCAATAGAATTGTTGCAAATGGCTGACAGATTAGAGGTGAGTCTTTTTTTCAGTTTTATATACTTGTAATGAGTGTTCTTTTTAAAAATTTTGTTTTAATACAGTACCTGGTGCATTTCTAAATTCGAGCAGTTGTTTTCGCCAGTGAAGGTTAATATCCATTGTAAATTGTATTCCTGTTATGAAGTGTTTGTCACATGCTATACAGGAAGCAGTGAAGTGTTTTAATCTTTTCTTTTGGGGTTTATATCAGCCTGCTCTGATACTTTTCTTTGTTCCTTTTGTCCTCCTTTTAAAAGATCTTATTATTCTTAATACATGTATCATGTCTATTTTCCGCAACCTACCATGAGGGACCCACGTTTCACATTTTCTGTATATTGCACAAGGTTTATTTACACTAGATAACAAAGTAAAGACCAGAGGGTGAATGGGGTATTAATATACTTTGCAAAGTAGACAATGTAGTGTTGACTCTCTATCACTGTGAATAGATTTTTTATCATTAAGTTTTTAGAGAAGTTTTTGATTCATCCTCTCATGCTAATTAGTCATTGTAATATGTAATAGTATTCCATTGGTGACCCCACTGTCAGGAAACAACAAAAAAAAAAGGTTTTAGAAGGGTATGGTTCTTAGGCAAAGAGAAGAAAATGAGCCTGTGAGACGACAATGAAGTTATCAGTTATAGAAAAAAAATAGTTATCTGTGACGATACAGGGACAGTAACTGAGAATCGAATCATATGCCCTTCTTGCCTTTTGAAAAAATACCGATATAATTTAAAAAAAATTGTGGGTTTTAAAACTTCAGCTTTCTATCTTTCAAAAAAGATTTCTGTTTTACCTCCAACATATACATGGTGTGATTCCATTGAGTTAACCAAACAAGCTAAAGGGCTCACACTATTTGTCAGAGTTAAATAATGATTTGCTAAAAAGAGCGCCTTTACATTACACAAGTTACAGATTACATAATCAACCAGGAAGAGTGGTTAATATATATGCATTGAGCATTGAAGGGAGATCAATCGAAGAGTTGAAATGGTCAAGTTTGAACTACTGTTCAGTGATTGGATACCCACTTTTGCATAAATTAAGGAAAACATGGTGCACACCTATAAATATCAGTTATAATGCCGCATGAACATGAGAAAAAATCCTGACACTTTTAGGTGATAACAGAAGTGGTTAACTTGTTTGAATGTAATACAAAACTTTGGAGATGAAAAAAAATTATTTCTAACTTTTTTTCTTAAATTAGTTTTGAAGGGGGGGTTCTTAGGCGCAAAGATAAAAGAGATTTACATGTTATGTGTACTATGTTTCACAAAGAGAGTGGATTCTCATACAGAGACCACTGTAATTTAATAAGAATAGAGTCTAATTATTCAATGATAAAAAGTGTGCAAATGTGGGAGGGACATACAAAAAGTGTACAGATATCTGGTTTCTATACTAAATGCATCTGGGCAAATTATATTGGTAGACTGGAGAACAAAAAAGGCACAAGGTCAGACGGTGTCGTTATTTGATTTTTATGATTTATTTTTATCTTTCTATCTTTTCCTCAGTCATCTGGCAAATGTATGGAAGCAATGGAGCTGTACAAGAAAGCTTTTAAAATGTCTCCTGAAGTGGCTCAAAGTTATGGATTTTGAATGAAAAACAAGGATTCATTTGTTGCATAGCAACAAAAGAAGGACATTAAGAATTATTGTTTAAAGGACTGTATAAAAAAAAAGGTTATGTTTAATGGCATTTCAAACTTTTTGGATGCCCAGGATGATAGTGAAAGGTGGATCACAATTTTGAATGTTTTTCCCATTAAAGATATAAACATCTTAATTTTTGTTTTCTTGATACATGTTATTTCAAATAATTATCAGGTATAGCAAGGTACAAGAATTTAAAAATAATTTAATATTTTATTGTTATGATATAAGTGCGTGTAAATTTATTTTCCAATTTTGTATAATATAGTGTCACATGATGCAGAGAAAATCCACATTATGAGAAGTGTTATATTTCATATGAGTAGTATGTGTGTTGGGGTTACATTTGGGGGATCGAGCATTGTGCCATTTTTGTGAAGGTGCTGGGTTCTATTCCCGGCAAGGACATTTATCTGGACTGCCTGTGTCACCCAGCCTGAAATGGGTAGCTGAGGCTCTTGAGCAAAAGTAAAGTGGGGCGAGGAAAGTGATGGCGACCTACCTCACAAATGTGATTTGTCGAGTACAATCAAGACTGGATGCATGGGACATACTGTACTTTAGTATGTGTGACATCGTGTTCCATAACCTGAAATCAAGTTTTTGAATTTTATTTTTGCAATAATTTGATGTTAAATTTATGTGCAATGATTTTTACATGAGCATTTCAGTTCACGCAGTACAGTGATGCCAGATATTTTACTTTGCCTCCTGTTGGGTTACACAAATTATAATGGTTCATTATATATATAGTACACTTTTTGAATTTTTAAAACATAAATTTGGCCAACATAAATATGGAATGTTGGAACATTTATGCCTTAAAATGTTTTATATTCTTGCAAATCAGTAGAGACCATCTTAATCTTTGTTAATGTTGTTTCAATTATTTCCTATTTTTTTTTACTCATTTAAAGTTAAATTTTCATTGTCAAATCCTTATCTTTAACTCTGTCAAAATGGTGCCTTCCTGTATTCATGAGATATTTCTTATTCATCAATTTTTACACTAACTTGTTCTGTTATAGACAACTGATATTTTAAACTATATAAAATCTATATTTTCAAAAATTTCTTTATTGGGTTGATCATAGATATTATTGTTATATTTTCAATAATTATTATGTTATGAGCTAAAATTTGCTTCTTTTTTATATTTTTTATACTGTAAATTACCTATGAAAAAGGCAATTCACTTAATTTGTCACTGATGCAAATTAAAGTCATATTGCTCATCGACCAATCTCATGCAAATTTATTTGAATATCTGAAACTCATTGTGTGTGTGTGTACGCATAAATTAAGGCAGGCTCTTTTTTTTTTATTGGGAGTAAAAAAAAAGTTGACAGTGGTAGCAAACATTGAGGGCTCATTGGAATAACAAGAGCTGTGGGTATGAGGTAGTTCAATGGTACATCGTTGGGAGGTCCTGGCGCCGATCCCTGCGTGGACTGTCATGTTCCCCCGTAGGGTGCTGGTTTGGTCAATATCAGTACAATGTAATTTAGACCGGAGGACTCATTCAAAAAATTGTTATGTTAATTCTCAACATTGTATCGATCATTACTGGCACAAGGCAATTCCACATCATTCCAGGTGGAGAGAAAAGCAAAACATGGAGTGCCACAGGACTCACTCATTGCACATACCCTATTTAACGTATATATCAATGACATGCCTAACACCCAATCATTCAAACTTGGCTATACAGACGACTGGGTTCTAACACGCCATTGTAACAAGTGGAGGGTTCTTGAAAAATTTACTTAGCCAAGACACCACTACCTTTAAAGAATGGGGGGCGCGTTAGCCCTGAGGAAGAACATCGGCTTCCGACTCAGGAAGTCTGTGGTTCAAGCCCTGGCGATCTCGCTCCCTACTGGTTGGGTCAGTGTCAGTTTAATTTAAACGGCTGAGACAGGAGTAATGGTATCCCCGCTCTGTCTCGTGTGTTGCAGAATATTACATTGTCTGACGTCAGTCTTGGGTTCCTTCCACAGTATAGCCTATATAGTGCTGATGTTAGACGTTAAACTATTCAACTACAACTACCTTTAAAGAATAATTTGATACTTTTTCGAAATGAACACAACAAAAATTTGTGTCAACAGTGTTTCCCCTAAACAACCACCAAGCAACCGAGATACTCAACATTCGTGTCGGAGAAGAAATACTCACCCCAAATCAAAATCCACTTGATATACAGCTCACCTACCGCAAACGCCTACAAGTATGTGCAAATAAGATCTTAAAAGATACAGCCTTTTAAAAAGCTGGCAAGAACATTTTGGGGAGCATCCCAAACAGTCTTCTATTTTTGTGCTACTGCGTCGCTGAGCACTCCGCACCAGCTCGGACTAGAAGACCTGACACCCAGCGTATTAACGGAAAACACCGAATCAATGAGGATAATAACAAGATCTTTGAAGTCTTCTCTTTTGCAGTGTGGCTTCCTACCGTTAGCTCAATAGCTCAACCCCACCTAAGGAGAGAAGGGACTAATCATAAAATGTTGAAGAAACTGAAAGATAATGGCAGATGACATGTCTCTCAAATAAGTCACTAACAATGCCTCCAAAACACCAACACTCAAATCTAGACGCCCTTCTTGTAAACAAACCTGGGTAAATAATAGACCAACAGGTTGAAACTTTATAAAAGGTCCACCAAAACTTTTTTTAGGCTTTAAAAGCCAGAAAAGAAAACACTTGGTCTAAACAGGCTACAAACTAGACATTGATGAACGAAATTTAATAAATGGCAATTCAGGAGTGTACTGAGAGTCCTAAGTTACCCGCACACATTCATAGTCTTTCACTGCCCTTTTACAAAACTTGATTGAAGATATGATACATTTCAGGCTGCTGGTGGCATGATGATAGTTTGGATTTACAGCTAAATATGGAGGTGTAACCATACGATACTATTACAGCTGTAGTACAGTGAATCTAGCTCAGTCTTTAGAAAGTGTGACTTCTGAGCGAGCAGTCTGAGATTCAAGTCCACCAGATCGCCTTTCTCCCAGTTGATTTGATAGGTGTCCGTATAATATAGCCGGCTAAGACGGAATTTTTGGTTTCCGTGATTTGTCTTTGAGGTCAGCTTGCAAAGTTTCATGCGATAGCCTTGGGACCCATCCATACTTAGCCTTGTTGTGGACGATGAATGTTAATAACCAACAGACAAGCAAGGACCTATGTCTGTTTTATTGCCCATACTTCTACTACTACTACTACTACTACTACTACTACTACTACTACTACTACTACTACTACTACTACTACTACTACTACTACTACTACTACTGCTGCTGCTACTACTGCTACTGGTACTGCTACTAATACTACTACAACACAACAACAACAACAACAACAACAACTACTACTACTACTACTACTACTACTACTGCGGCTACACGTAATGTTACTGGTACTGCTACTTATACTACTACAACACAACAACAACAACAACAACAACAACTACTACTACTACTACTACTACTACTA
>RQTK01000104.1:124431-188611 GCA_003991915.1 Elysia chlorotica | reverse complement strand
CACACATGACAACTGAACAAATGTTACCCCAAACTGCACGCTACGGTGTTTTTTCCCTGGCTGCGACGGCCTCAGTGATGTCAGTTTCCAGAGCTTGTCTGCTCCAATACTCTTTTTTAGCACATTGCACATTTTTTGGTAGCCATCTTTTTCCTTTTCATGGTATATTTCTTTCCCGTATCTCTCATCCGCAAGGTTGGGGTACACATCATTCGGGTATTGTGTTGTCAATTTTTAACCATTGTCTTGAATGTTCGCCCTACTTGTATTTTATTCTTGAAAAAAAAAAAAGAAGAAAAGTGCCCATTGTTTACAGTGGCTCTTTTCATAAGATTGTTTGAAAGAGTATCAACTGTTGTGTAGAAAGATTTTACATTGAACATTTCCCTCGCTGGCATGTTGTCTAGCGCGTCGAAGAAGGGCCAACACTTGGATGTGTTTTTCTCTCTCTTCTGGTTGCTTTGTAGTCAACCCCTGGCAATATTTACTGTGCCATTTGCCCGATTTCGTCAATATAGTCACGTTTTTAGTCAGAGTAGATAAGAATATAGATTCAGTATGATCTGAAGACCTACAATGTCTTGCTGACTTTGTGAAAATATCCTAGCAGAATTGTACAAATGTGTAGGATGAAGACAAATTCACCCGGCCTGTCGCCTTGTATATAATTAGGCCTACTCTTTTTATTGGTACCATCTTGAATGCTTTGCAAAGCTTCTATTAGTCGAGGATAGCTATCCTTAATTGCAGACGTAGCTTTTGCATGCGCCTCCCACCATGTGTCAGATAAATGTTGGACGACTCTTGACTCCAGTGATAAGAAGTGTTTTAGAGTTGCCCACCGTTTTGTTGACGCAGAGAAGATTGACTGCCACCAACAGCAGTATGCCCTACGAGGTTAAGTCGTTGGGGCCCCCTGTGATGGGAAGCCGGAATAAAGGCCCGTTGAACCTGGAGGCATCTAGGACAGCTTTGCTCCACACCATTACATTTGTGATGAAAAACAACAAAGACCCTTCACATCACGGTCCTACGCTGATGTTCATGTCGGTTCTGATGTTGCCACACCCTTTTTAGCTTATTTGTCTTATTTGTTGGAGTTCTTTACACTAGCAATACATGTTGGCTGCGTTGTCGTATGACTGGCTCTTCTACGTTTACGAAAATGGGTTCCAATTACATCAAAATAGTTTAGAACCATCCCTGCCATGGCTTTTCCCGTGAAAAAAAATGTAGAAACCGCTGGGTCCAGGCTGAGTCCCATTTTTCCGGAGATACAAATCTAACGTTGGTCAACAGGTGCCACGTCTAAAGATATACTGAAGTACCCAGCTTGTTTGGTGTCATTGACATTTTGGCATGTGTGATTATTGAATATATACGTGTATTCTTTTACTCAATTAATAGTCTATGGGCCCACTATGGTGGAAAGGGGAGGAGATCAGGACCCTCCCCCAGGCCTCGAGACCCTGTGCTTAAACACGCCTACCACATCGCTAAATCCGGGCCTGGTAATAATACAATGATAAGAAGGGCATTAATAATCAACATTTATATTTTTTACTGTGATCCTAGTCCAGAATGTGTTGCCACCGATGTGTCGGATTATCAATAATTAATTTTGATGACTTAAACATCAGGATCTTCTGTGGTGTCAAAGTGAAAATTAAAACCCCCAAAGAAATTAAGCTTTATTTGTCTTGGCATATGAGTATCTAAGAGTTTTGAAACAGACGATAAAATCTTTGGTGGTAAGTTCGTTCTTTTGGTTTGGTGCTGCTTAATAAAGGCAGACAAAGATGTATTTCCGTAAGTGAGAGTATACACGCAACCCTCGAATGTCATGTAGTCGGAGATGCGATGGGTGGATAATTTCAGTCATGCTTGAAAACGACACAAATGCCGCATCCCCGTCCACTCAACCTTGGAAACGATGATAGGCATACGCTGTAACCCACTGGGGTGAGTTCGTGCCTGGTGCCTTATTTTATCACCGATTGCACCTTTAAAAGGCACCTTTTCTGATATCTGGATGGTTATATCACCGGTTGAGAGAGGCGCAAAGATAAAATATGCAACAAAAAAGAACAAAAAAAAAAGGTAGGAGGGGCAAGGAGAGAGATAGAGAGAGAGAGAGAGAGAGAGAGAGAGAGAGACAGAGAGAGAGAGACAGAGACAGAGACAGGTGTAAATACGAAAAATAACATGGAGTGAGCAGGGCCAGCCATCCCCCGCTCTCATTTGGCAGAACGTAAACAACAATCCGTCGCCGTATTGGATCCCGTTTGAGGAACCAGGAGACGTTAGATCAAGTCCGGACAAAAAGAAGCTAATTTTCTAAGAGAAAAGATAAATACATAGTTCAGATTTTCAAAAAAAAATATACATAAAAATAGTAAATTTGCATGTCCCTGTCATTATTTTCCATTTAAAAGCTCAACATATTTCCCTAATCGCCCGATCATTTCGTTAGCTGGGTGTATGATAATTGAGGCGCTGCAAGAAACAGGCGCCCTTCAGTACTTCTAGTTCTACATAAAAAAGACAAGAAAAAAAATGTGAACATACAGTGAAATAAATAATTCATGTCGTGCAAAATAACATTACTCCGTACTTTTTTCATCTGTTTGTATCTGTGAACAGTGTGAAGGATTATAAAAAGATTCGCCTCCTTCGAGTCACATTATTTCAGACGATGTTAGACTAATTAAATCGTCATGATCGGGTGGCAGACACTTAATTTTCAAAATTTAGCATAGATCTATGGAATCGTGTCCATTGCAAACATATTTTTGGTATTCCATGATAGGTGCTTTAAAAACCAGGTGATTCAAATTAGGGTTAGCGGCTATGTCATTATTTTTTTTTTTTTGCCCCTCCCTTTCATCTTTTTTAGCTCGCGCAGTTTGCAATCACAGACCTTCAGAATCAGGCCGAGGCCTAGTATTCTCTGCCCCTCAGTGTCATTCTGGGTTTCAACGCGAGGCATTACCTAGGCTCTAGCTCCCGACCGCCCAGCTTCCATTACGATGACTCATCTACGCGTACGCGTTGAGATAGACGTAAAAGGACTGCCGACACCAAAAATATTACAACTTCCGTGATATTTCTGCTGTGATGCACTGACTTCATTAGGATGAATTTACGAGTGTACGGCCTCTAAATGCTTCCCCGTACGGCAGGATTTGGCTAACCCTTAATTAGAATATATCACAGAATTTCAAATAAACTCTCGATGTCAGAGGGTGTGGACAACACCCCGGCGTCGAGAGCCAAAATGGTACTCTTCAATGGCTCTGTGAAATTGAAGATCTGTGAGGCAGTGGATCTAAAACCCACTGACTTTTCTACGAGACTTCAGATGGGCAGAGCCTCACAGATGATTGAGCCATACGTGAATATAGATGTGGATGAAATGTATGTAGCTAAGACGACAACAAAAGCTAAAAGTGTTAAGCCTCAGTGGATTTGGAATGAAGATTTCACATCGGAAGTTCACAATGGTCAGAATGTAAATCTGACCGTGTTTCATGATGCCGCTATTCCCCCAGACGAGTTCGTTGCTAACTGCACCATTCCGTTCGATGATGTGAAAGGAAAATCTGACTTTTGGGTAAGTGTTGGCTCTCGCTTAATCTTGCTAGTACTTTTTTTTTAGTCAACCGTCTTTTAATTATCTAACGATGCTTATAATGAAAATAACCCAGCTGTGGAACACGGTAGCCATGTTTTCGCTTATTTGTCTCAGAATCTGGGCGCATCATCCGGACATTTCCCACATTCATACTTTGCATTGAACATTATTATAATTTTCTAAACCCTCACACTTTCTCTAGATACAGATTTTATAGCTTGGAAATTGATTTTTATATTACCGAGTGTTAATTTTAAGTGATTAACATGTAATTTGGAAGTTTTGAAACCATCTACCCCAAACAACCGCATTCATGTAGACAGTCACACAGTGTAAATCAATTTTTCCCCTCGCCTGTCACAGATCGATCTGGAACCTAATGGAAAACTTCACATTGTTATCGAGCTCAACGCATCAGCGGAGGGTAAGGACGTTTTCCTTTTCTTTAAAAAAATATCACAGAGGCAGGATATTGTGGTTTATTCTATCTTCGAATGCTTTTGAATTCTAGTTTTATATTCTCTCAATATGTGTTTGCTAAGTGAGTGTTTATTTGCTTTTATTTATTATATAACAATATCCATTCATACTCAAAGCAATAACTATCCTCGCTAATGACTGGAACAAAATGCCTGTGAGGTTGGTGTGAAATGCCTTCCAGGGATGATCCAGTTTTGTTTTTGTTTTGGGTGTATGGGGTGCTTTGTTATGAACTGAAAAAAAAAACATGGGATGTTTATTTCTAGTGTAATAGTTTCAAAGCACTAGACACTGGTTGACAGTTCGTGATGAGGTACATTTCATATAAAAATATTATTGGCCCTTAAAAAAAGATGAAATCTATGAAAATTAGTTATTCCTATTGTCCCAAGATTATGTTGCAAAGTGTCTTTATCTACTTTAACCCCATAAACCACACATACTACCAAGACCCCCTTTTTTATGATTTTCTTAAAATCTAAACAAAGTTTGTAAATGCATTTAAAAAAAAATGTAGGCAAGGTAAGGAAGGTTTTGACTTTTGAAGTTTTGATCCATCTTATAAAATAATAGTAGACCTTGAGCCGTATTTATGACTATGAGCGGTCGTAAACTAGACCTAAAAAACTGATGTAGTTCGTACTAAAATTTTGTATGTGGACTAAGCCGGGTATTCACGGCAAATTTTTGTTGTAGACTAGCTGCGTCTAAAAAAAAGAAAGAAGGGGAAGTCTGAAAATGTAGACGTCATTTTGAAATTTAGTGGAAGTTCATTAAAAAATTATAAAAATGAAGTACCCAAAACTAAATAAATCTATTATTAATTTCTTTATTCCTGTGAACTACTGGGTGGAATCTTTCATTTGACCTTTTCTATTGTAGATCTAAATTATGAAAAGTTATAAAAATGCGTGAATGCACCTTAAAGCGTGCCGAAACGGTAAAAATAAACCTTAAAGCAACCAAATTAGGACTAAAACAACATAGAAGTCAGTATAATTGATTTTTTATAGGCTTTAGATATACTTGCAACCAATTTTTAGCCCTTAGTCCTGCCTTGGGTCAGGTGGAAAATGGGTAAAAAATTTAGTAGGCCTACTATGAAATTCCCATGAATAAGTCGTAGACATTTAAATTTCAGACGCAAGTTACGTCAGACTTTTAGGCCTACGCCTTCACATGAATACGGCTCCTTTTGAGCGATCAGTAGACGTTTCTAACTGCTTTTAAAATGAATGAATCATTGTATGTTTTATGCTCTGCAACATATCTGTTTAAAGTTTCCTTGATATTGAAGTATAACAGGTACATTTTCAGAAGTGCACACATAATTCAAAACAAAAATCTTGAGTCCAAGAAACATAACCACACATAAAAGAATGGTGTTTGTAAAAAAAATTTAAAAAAAGGGATACATGAACCTCAGGTACAATACTTTTAAGGCCTAGATTTAAAGGGTTACGGTTCAATATGAAGAACCAAAGTTTAAGACAAATATCTTGCATATATGCTCAAGTTTGTCATTAGTAGCTTTGATTTTATGCATGTTCTTTTTTTTTTTTGGGTGGATCAATAAGAACAGGTAGCTCTTTTTTTTTTTTTAAAGTTTAAAATTCGGAAAAAATGTTATTTAGAAGTAAACAAAAACTGAAAGTTTCAAGCGGTTGATTACATAACACATTGTAATTTTTGTACAATAATTTATGATTAGCACATAAGTCATTTGGTCTGAAACCACTTAACTTCTATGCAATTGTCAATGATAGTAGTAATACTAATACTTTTTTTCCATTTGATAAATTTGAAAACCTTTTATTGTGTTCATCTTTTGAGATTATTTTAATATAAAGCTGGCAATAGTGTTTACAATGCAGTGTTCAAAATCAAGGGGGGCGCTGTGGTCCAGGGGTAGAACATCGGCTTCCGACACAAAAGGTCCTGAGTTCGAATCCTGGCTGTTGCGTTCCCTACTGGTTGGGTCGGTGTCAGTATAATGTGACCGGCTGAGACAGGAGTCATGGTATCCCGCCCTGTCTCGTGTGTGGCAGCACATAAAATTGTCAGACGTCCGTCTTGGGGCCCGTCCACAATATAGCCTATATAGTGCTGCTGTTGGACATTAAACCAACCCAACAACAACATTCAAAATCAATTTTGAGTGAAAATTAAACTTGATTGAAACTTCAGTACATAATTTAACATCTTATGGAATCTCAGCTGTTTCTTAAATAAGTTACCTACATAGTTTTGCAATTTAAAAAAAGATTGGGAATTCCTCAAGCATACGTTTTTCGTTTACAGCGGCAGAGTCAGCACCGAAAGAGAAGGTTTTTAAGGAAAAAGAAGGGATGCTTAACAGAAGGCGGGGTGCCATGCGCAGGCGTGTGCACCAAGTGAATGGTCATAAATTTATGGCAATGTTCTTTAGACAACCCACCTTTTGCTCTTTGTGTAGAGATTTTATATGGTAAGTCTTTTTTTTGTGAACATCAGATAAAGTTTTGACTGCTCTTATTGATCTGCTGTAGAAGCCAAAATAACATGCCATGTATTTTAATGTACCTATTGTCATGGTTGAACTTTCTTCATTTTAAGACTAATGTATAAAGATAAAGCATCAAATTGTGCCAGCAGGAGTTTTAGGGGTTTGCTGTTTTGGAATGTAGTTTTAAAACATGATTAAGTTGAAAGTGGATAGATTTTTACTTCTAGGTGGTTATCTCTTTGTAACTCGTCACAACAATGATTGATCAAACAACCAAACTCATAGTAAAAAAAAGAAAGAACTTTGGTTCATTAACATTAAAAAGCGAACTATATGTATGACACATGAATCTTTTTTTTTTTTGTGTTAAGGTTTTACAGATATTTTTTTCTTTTATGTTTAAAATGTATCATATAAGAAGATTCCTGTATTGTGAAGACCTGTACTTAAGAACTTTACATATATTTTTGTCACTTAAAGTTGTTTTCAAATAACATGACACATTCTCCATCAAAGTTGGTACTTGATCTACTATGTTCAGTCCATTCTGCATGTTATTCAAATTTCTACCTTAAAGTATGTTTTGAACGTAGTATTTTTAAATCCATGCATCTTATACCATTTTTTTTTAATTGTACAGGGGCTTAGGCAAGCAAGGTTACCAATGTCAGGGTAAGTATACTTATACCCAGTATTTTTTTTTAACTTGTGCTCTCCTTTGGTACCATGTATCACGCTGCCATTGCAGACATGTGTTTGATTCCTAATGATTACATTTACATGGGTGGGAGAGTGCCGGCTACAGCCAGCATGCTAGCCTATAGAAACCACTTGCCGGCTTCTCATAAATGCTAGGTACATGTAGTAACTTAGAAGAAAAAATTTGGGTGACAGCAGTGTCTAAGAGCTATTGAGGTTAAAACTACCGACACAATACTGTATGACTAGTATTAGTTTTTTTAGTTAGTCAAATGTATATCTATAAAGTAAAAAACCCAAAACCAACTTCATTTCAGAAATCATTATAAACTTAAAGACGAAAATGAAAAATAAAAAGTGTTAAAACTAAATTCCAAAACGTGAAGAATAATTATGCAACATGAGAGATTAAATACATACATGAGATATATCCACAATTTTCATTTATTTCTTTCTTCTTCTTTTCTATAGTGTGCACATGTGTTGTCCACAAGCGCTGTCATCAGCATATTGTCACAAAATGTCCAGGATCACGTGATATGCCCAATGATGAGGTAAGCAGTACCTACATTGCTTTTTCTTCTAGAGATAATCTTTATCTGGTGATAATGGCTTTAAAAAGAAATAATTTTGTCTTTGTGGCTATCACAGAACTGTTAGAGAATGAAATAAAATGTTCATCTTGACACAACAGAGGTGAGTATTTGCATTTGATTGGTCGCAAATCGTAACTTAAGGTGAAACCTAGTTTATTTATGTTTTTGCAAAGAAAGGAAAGCTATTCAACAAGCATTTACTATACAGTATTTTAAATAAAATGTTAGGTTCATAAAGGCAATTTAGGTAACTTTTATTTTTTATTAAAAGAATTGATATTTTTTTTTAAACCCTTGAAATTACATATATATGTAAGCTTAAAAATTTAGTTGCTTTTTAGTACCTATCTCATATAATCAATGTACACTGGCACGAGAGATTGATTTTTTATAGTATAACTATATATTTACATCAATAATTCTCAGGCACAAATTTATGTATATTAAATGGTATGAAGCAAATAAGATTTCATTAACCTTGAACTTGTATTTTTTTCCCAGGTTGTTGGCACTAGATTCAACATAAATGTACCGCACAGATTTAATGTTCACAACTATGTAAGGCCAACATTTTGTGACCATTGTGGTTCACTCTTGTACGGTCTGTTGAGACAAGGCTTACAGTGTGATGGTGAGCTATTATAGTCATTGAAGCATTGACAGACCTGCCACTCAATCCGATTCTCCCCTGAAAATTCTTCTTTTCCAATTTTTTTTTAAGGATTCAGATTTTTTCTTCTTGAAAAAAATCAGGCTCTGTCGGTACTATTCTACCTTTAAAATCATCAACCTGCCAGTGCATCTAGTCTAGGTCTAGTTTGGTTTTCCTCAGTTAGTTGGGGTGCGGTAGTCCTGGGGTAGAACACCTTCTTTCGACACCAAAGATCCGTGATTCGAGTGCTGACGATTTCGCACCCTACTGGTTGGGTCCGCGTTAGTCTAATCTGACTTGCTGAGATAGGAGTCATGGTATCCCCGCCTTTTCTCATGTGTGACAGCACATGAATCTATCAGACGTCAGTGTGGGGCTCCATCCACAATATAGTCTGTATAGTACTGATGTTAGACGTTAAACCAACTCGACTGCTTTCCATAGTGAGACCATGCTAAAACATCTTTGGCCAAGTCAGTATCGTAATGCTGAAATGGCGTGCAAGTCTCTCACAGCCTAAAAGGACTTGTGAGACATACTGTTATAGTTATCAGTATTACCCGCATGACTTACCAACTCGTCTTTGTTCTTAGGTCAAGACCACATGACTCGAAATTCTGCATGGTACATGTAATTTTAGAACCCTACGAGTAAGAATACACTTTGATTAGATCTACATTGCATTTACCAATTCTGTAGAAAAGAATAAAAAATAAGATAAATAATTACTTTTTGGATAACACGGATTATTATCATTCTATGCAGTGTGTTTTCTTTGACAAGCAAAAACTGAGGGTTTTGCATAGGAAAGCAAGAGAAGCAAGGGAGCTGGGCTCGCATGCGACTCTACATAAGCTTTGTTAGTTTTATTGAAGAAGCTCTCAGCACGCTAAGTTTGATGCAACTGGTGCTTTCACTCAGTTGGTCTTAATCGATTAGTTAGAAAAACTGTCGTACGGCCATTAAGGCAACGTAACCAATCAGTTCATTGCTTTTTTTTATAGCTCAGCAAGCTATAAAAGCAACAAACCAACCAATTTGACCATCTTGAAAAAACTCTCGACTCAAATTTTAAAATATGTCTAATAAAGCGATAAGTTTACATTATAATATAAGCTTTTTTTAGTCATTTCTAGCCTATTAGATTTATTCGATGCATTAAATATTACAGAATAATGTTCATTTGATAATTTCAATGCTGCAAACAAGAGCCTATATCTACATCTTCCGTGTATATCTACAAACTTCCGTGTATATCTGGATCTAAGTGTTACTGCTATTGTGAAACTAGAATCTATGCCTTAGTTTAGCTACTACAAAAGGAAATTCAAGCAAAATTTATGAAATTCCATGATCTATCAGCCTAGATTTAATGTAGCCTCATCATCAGCAAAGTGTGTGTGTGTTTGGGGGTATGCCTGAAGATCACACTGGGTCAACGGAAATGTTCGTTAGATTAGGCTAGCTTATCTTTACTACACGAGCGTCGTAAAAACAGTTGCATCAACTTAAGAGTAGCAGTTATGATTTTTACTCAGCGTAGTTAAGTTTTAATATAATCGTGTGAGTTGCATACAGGCTTTGGTGTCTGTTAATGCAGAGCAGCTGAGACTGTTCTAGTTTTCTCTGAATTCCCCAACTGAAAATATATCTGAAAAGAGACTAGATCTAGCCTAGTAAACGGGAAGTGGAGACTGGAAAGAAAGAGTGGTGGCATGGTGTGTGTGTCGTTCACAGACACTTGCACTTGCAGTGGGTTATTGGGAGGGGGGGATGAAGGAAAGGGACATGACAGACAATGTTTCTTGGTGAGGGATTTTTTGTCCTTCAGTAGAACACCGTGCATTTTTAGACCAAATTCTGATTTTTGTACAGACTTAGATTTTTTGCTCCTGTGTGGCAGGTCTGCATTGATTATGTCATCGTTTCATGTTTCTTAATTCTCTAGCGTTGTTAAATAAAGTAAAAATATTGTATGGTAGAATTTTGTTGTAGATTAGCATTATTATTTTGTCGTTTAAAGTAAACATTTCTTTTCATAAAGTTTATACAAGAATTATTTTTACATAGAATAGGTAACAATTGAAAGTTTTTTAAGTGCTTTTTTATTTCACTTAAATTAAATGTGGATTTTATTTGAAAAAACATGTTTACTTTGCTTGCAAAATTGACAATGTATTTTCTTTCTTTTTTTTTGAAAATTCTTTCAGTTTGTAAAATGAATATTCATAAAAGATGTCAGAAAAATGTAGCCAACAACTGTGGGACAAACACGCGAGATATGGCTCAAATATTTCAGCAAATGGGCATATCTGGTGACAAACTTCGCCCTAAGGCCAAAAAGGTATCAGCGGTAGGACATCACGTTCGGTGGTAAAAAAGCCACCAGCTTTGGTTTCTCATCATTCATATCACCAATTTCATTCCCTTTATCCCCTTTATTTATTTTAATTGATATTTAAAAAGGTATGGCTTTTTCTAAATTCTTTTGTTAGCTTTTTTTAAGTGCTTAGAGTAAGACTAAGGAAACAATTTTTGCATAGTATATCAGTATGTACAAATTGTCCATCCTATCAGTTACTTCAGATCAAGAGAGAAAGTAAGTTGTTTGCAAATTATTTTTACCATTTAAAAATTAATTGGACAAAGAAAAGTAATGTAAGTAACCGCTTGAAAGCATTAGAAAAATTATGATTTTGATTCTCAATGCCTATTTCTATTTATTTCATCCTTTGTCTTCCAGTCATCAATAAGCGAGTCCCCAAATAAGAACACAAACACAACCATGCATGAAAGATCTTTTTCATCTCCAATACCTGTGATACCAGGTAAGTTTTTGAGAAGGTAAAGGAAATCGTTTTTATAACAAATATATAAACATGGCTGCAGGTTTTCCTTAATAAGGGGGAGGGGGGGATAGCCCTGGGGTAGAACATCATCTTCCGATGCAGGAAGTCCTTGGTTTGAGCCTTGGCGATTTCACCCCCTTCTGGTTGAATTGGTGTCAGTTTAATGTGACTGCCTGAGACAGGTGTCATGGTATCCCCGCCCTGTCTGGTGTGTTGCAGCACATAAAATTGCCAGACGTCAGTCTTGGGGCCCTTCTACAATATGCCGACGTTCAGACGTTAAAACCCACCCAAACTCAAACTTTGTCAAAATTGTTTCTCCTTTACAGCCATCAAGTGGAAGGTCCATGTGAATGATATTTAAAACCCAATTGGTAAACCTTTTTATTTAATTTTTTTTAAACATTCTTTTACATATTTCTCTGATGATTTTGATAAATTTTCAAAATAAGTTTTTCTGGGTTTTCAGATAAGTAAACACACATTTTGAAAGTTGTGTGGTTTCACAATTAATTAAAAAAAATCATCTTTAGGCACCTGTGTTGAAGCATGTATTTTGAAATTGTAACTAATTCCAACAATATTCTCTCCCATTCAATTCAGATGAGGGCCAGTCAGGAGAAGGCTATTCTGAGGGTTTGAGCACAAATGAGCATCTAGGCTCCAGGACACGAAGTCCGTCTAGTGATAGGTCACGATCCCACCATGGTCGCATGGGTCTACATGATTTTAATTTGATCAAAGTCTTAGGAAAAGGAAGTTTTGGAAAGGTACAGTTAAAGTTGTTCATGCCTATTCCCCCCCTCCTCCTCCCCATTTTTGTTTGTTTTGTGTTTAGCGGCCTATGATGATGATAATAATAAAAATAATGCTAATGGTAATAAGATGAAGTAAAAGAAGGAATGATGATGACATGTAATAATAATATTATTATGTAATGTAATAAAAGTAATAACAAAAAAATGAAAATAATAATAACAATAATTATCATCATCATCGTTGTATCCAGAAAGGGCTGGTGTCGTTATTTTCTTATTGTGTAGCTATTGCGCTGGTCTCAGGTTTGTTGGTCCACCCTCTCCGACCCACAGACACTCCAAGATCGCGAGCTGTTGTGCAGCGAAGAAATGTCGCCATTTAACCAAACCTTATAGTGATATTGATAGAGCTCTGTGTGATATAGTAATCCACCATGATATTCTTATTATTTTCCTTTGTCTTTGAGTTTTTAGTGCAAAATTTTGTGCCTATCCAAGTTATGTTGAAGAAAAAATGGGGAAATTGGAAAAGGGTATTATTCATTGCATGTATTGAAAAAAAAACCCAACAAAACCTATCTTTTCAGGTGATGTTAGCAGAAAAGAAAGGTACAGACGAAGTGTATGCCATCAAAGTTTTGAAAAAGGATGTTATAATACAGGATGATGACGTGGAATGCACAATGACAGAAAAAAGAATATTGGCTCTATCTGCAAAGCACCCATTTCTTACTGCACTTCATTCATCATTTCAAACCAAGGTATTTTTATTTAGCCTCTGAAGAATAGAAAATAATTGTTTGCTTCAATTCATAAAAAAAAAATATAGATTTATTTTCCATGCTGTTACATAGCTTAGTTTGTGAATTTTGATTTGATACTATAAAAAATAGTTTGTGTTTGATTTTTTCCTCCTCTGCTGCAAAATAATCATAGTGTAGTCTTTTCAAATGTGCTTTCATCAATCTCAATAGAATGTCCTTTTATTCACAAATTGAACTGATGAACAGATTAAACAAACATTTCTAAATATAACACTAGACTTCAAAAGCCTTGGCCCTACAATGTCACTATGTTAAATCTCTTAGAACTGTAGAGCAGTTAATCAATTCAATGCCTCATTAAGACATAAGATTTGAGGGCAAAAAGTTGCATCAAATTACATTTTCTGAAGTACTGGAGAGAACACATTTTACTCTTGTTGATATAAAAAAAAATCCAATGAAGCCATTTTTACTTTGTGAGGCAAAGCATTGATGGAATAACCATTATTAACTATCATTGAAAATAAATTGTTAGTATTATAGGGTATTGTGCCGTATAGTGTATATTTTATAAAATATCGATAAAATTTCAATAGTTATTTATTTATATCATTTTTAACTTAAACTTCAGATGTATGAGGGGCAATAAAATTTTGAAATGAGCAATTGACACTATTTTGTAGATCCTGATTCATTATTGCTATTTTGAAGCAAGCTTCTTAATTTTTTCGAGAAACTCAGAACTCTATATACCATTGAAGTCAAATCTAAGCATAAAGCAATATTCCAATGCCACCCCCTCATGGGTTATCAGAAATCAACATGTAGTATACCTATTTCAGACGAGAGCAGTTAAGGTTTTTAAATTTATAAACAAAGACAGGATTAGTAAAGAAAATATCAAATTCAAATCATCATTAAAGTAAAAGCAAGACCTACTCTCCCTGTTATGAGAAGTGTTAACAGGGTGGCAGAAATATTAACTATCTGCAAACCCTGAAGGAAATGTGTGCTGAAAATGCATGGTTTGATCAAGAACTCAACAGAAATTAATATATGAATCTGTAAAGAGTTTCAACTTAAATGCTCCCACAGCCAGTGGGTTTAAAATAACTTTTATGTATGTTACACATCTCTGAATATTTCGGCTATCTTCTCTTTCACTAGGAACGATTATTTTTTGTGATGGAGTATGTCAACGGAGGGGATCTTATGTTCCAAATTCAGAGAGCAAGAAAGTTTGATGAGCCCAGGGCTAGGTTTTATGCGGCAGAAGTAACTCTGGCTCTCATGTTTTTACACAGACATGGTATTATATATAGGTAAGTAAAAAGTTATTGTACAGTGATCTCAGTGCAAGAACTCTTTGCTTACAAACCCAATGTTTGCAGATGGACCCAAACCAAAGTAAGTAGGCCCTGTGCTCGAAAAAATTCACAGGTGGATAGCAGTTGTTTTGTTAAGCGAGGGTAAGTAGGTATCCAATCACTGAGAAGTATGCGTTGCTTGAACATTCAACAAGTAATGTAAGAATCCTTTGACGTTCATCAAGACTCATTCAAGTGCGTTTCGTTTGTTCAACTTTAAATTGCGTCTAAAAAATTTTGGTTATCTTTTATCCCGTTCTTGACGATTGTCTGTCCTTACTGTCTTTCTTTCTCTCTCTCTCTCTCTCTCTCTCTCTCTCTCTCTCTCTCTCTCTCTCTCTCTCTCTCTCTCTCTCTCTCTCTCTCTCTCTCTCTCTCTCTCTCTCTCTCTCTCTCTCTCTCTGTCTCGATCCTCTCTCTCTCTCTCTGTCTTTTTTTTTTTGAACTGGTTGAATCAGAGTTAGTATACCTCACCTAGATTCTTTTAAGAGAGAGGTTCGTTTTCTCTTAACAAAGCATAGTTTTCTTTACAAATCAATGTTCTGAAATATATTATTATAAATTGTTAAATTTATACATTATTAAAAGACCAAATGGAACTGGTGAACTGTGTGAAATTGTATAATAGATCCAGATCTATGTCAAGCCTAGAGGCTAAAGATACACTTTTTTTTCTCCAATCCTCAGAGATCTGAAATTAGATAATATTCTTTTGGATGCCGAAGGTCATTGCAAAATAGCAGATTTTGGAATGTGCAAGGAGGGCATGACCGAGAACAAGCTAACACAGACATTCTGTGGTACACCCGACTACATTGCACCAGAGGTAAATTAATGTTATCAGTCCTATGCCCTTAATTCTTGTGTCATTGCCATCAATCATTATTGGGTGAAGTTGTTCACTCTTATATCTGTAAGATTAAATTCACCTCAATGTACAGTAATAAAAAAGCGATAGGTGTAAATAGTAGTTCTCTGAATTGAAAATTTTAAGCAATTGGTGCACAGGAAGTGAAATTAACATTTTTTTCAAAATCAAACCTCTAACAATGGTCTTAAACTTGATTACCATTCTACTTTTTCTTGTTTCCTTGGTCTAGACAAAGTCTTAATGAGGAGAGTATGAATAATCTTTGTTTTCTTGCCTACACTCAGTTTTGTTTGCCTAAATTTTTAGATATAATGAAATCTGTAGGGACACTCGATGTTTGCAATATACACATTACACAATACATTGCAACTGTGTATTGTGCCAAAACAGGGGAAAATGTTTCATTTTACGTGAGGTGTTAGTTTGTGTTCACCTGCGGAGGTTGCAATTTTTAGGGTGATAACATTGCTTTTTATGCATTTTTTTTTATTTTTAAAATTACAATTTCCTGTTGGACCAGATCTTTCTGTAGGTCTAATTCAAGATTTGTGAATGTGAATAGGGATTGCCAAAAACGATAAACTCAATAGTGTCCCTTAATTGATGAAACTTAAGTGTTATATTCTAGTTTTCCAAAAATGTCTTCTCATAGGAAATATTTGTAAAAGAACTAATTATATTAATTTGTAACCTTATTTTTAATGAATGATACATATAGAACTAAATAGAAAATTAAGAGTTGTGAATCTTGCCATTCCATTTTTAATGTGACAACTACCTTACCCCAGATTCTTGAAGAACTTGAATATGATGCAAGTGTAGACTGGTGGGCTTTGGGTGTGTTAATGTATGAGATGATGGCGGGCCAGCCTCCCTTTGAAGCAGATAATGAAGAGGACCTTTTTGAATCAATTCGACATGATGATGTGCTCTATCCTGTCTGGCTCAGCAAAGAGGCAGTTTCTATACTCAAAGGGGTGAGTCAATTGTCCTCAGTACTCTTGTCTTAGATGCTTCGAGCATGATACAGGGTTAGATTTATTTCTTTTACCTGGTCAATTTTTTTTTTAATTACTCTGTAAGTATGGATTAGATCCAAGTGCAATTTAGTTGCTTAGTTGCCTAATTAAAGATTGTTTTAAAAAAAATTTATGGTACAAAGCAAAAAATTTGATTTCGGCTATCAAATCGGTTGTAGGCGCCCAAACCATTATTGATTTGTTGGTATGGATTTTTTTGCAGCAACTTTTAGTGATCGGCTACATTACTAATTTAGTCTTAGTTCTACTAGAAATCAACTAGGGCCTTATGTTTGTGTACTGATATAATCAGTATGAATCGATTTTCATTGTCGATCCCATTACCCAATTTTTCAAAACATTGTGTGTGTGTTTTTAGAGACCCAATTTTTACTTCAAAGATATGTGGGTTTATGCAGTGCAAATGAATTACAACTCATGTTTATTCATAAATATGCTATGAGAGACAATATGCAGAAGGAAATACATTTATAATCTTATCCTCAATTTAGAAGGGAAAAAATGCCATTTAACTTATTGCAAAGTTAAAGAAACCCTTTTGCGCATTTCCCACGGCATGCATTTCGAGTGAAGTACTTGTAATAAGCCTCCAATAGAATGGTATTATCACCTGCTACACTGCTTGCGGGATTCAGTTTCAGAAACCCCTGGAGAACATGTTTGTGGGTTGTTTCTGTTAATTTATTTGTGCAGGTTCTTGTTTATAGGTTTGCATGTGGATATTCTTGGAGACTATGATTGTTATTTGGCAATTAGATCTTTGATTAAATAGAGATATTTTAATGTACTAACACTTCAAATTTAATTCAATTTTTGAATTTTTATAAACAATCATTTCACACCATGCAAACGCATTTCAGCATTCCGCACATTGAATATTTTCCCTCTGATATCTCTCATTTCCCTCTTTGGCCTTTGGGAGGTTAGCATGTCTGCTCTTAATTCCCCAACCCTCTGTTAAGAGCATGGGACCAACTTCACTTTTTAATATATTCTTGTAACAATCTTAAAGTTAGGAAAGAAAAGGTTGTGTTAATTTTTATATATACCAGATCTAGATGCTGCCCTAATTGCCAACGGCAAAAAGGGCAGTAAGTAAGTAAGTAGATCTAGATGTTTGGTTCCCTGCGTAAACTTTGTCAACTAGACAAATGTGATGTGATAAGTTTTGTTACAGGTCACTTGTGGATTTCAAAAAGAAATTTTTAGATGGTAGACGGCCAAGCACATCATTTGAGAATCAAGTGGTTACAATTTGATGGATTTGATGTTTTTTAACTTGTCAGTTGTTTACCCAAAACTACACAAGTCATGTTCAATGCTTTTATAAATTGTGTACGAAAATCACTTGACTATATGAATGTAATTGATCTGAAGTCTGTCTGCTTTCCTGATTTATCCTGCTTCAAGAAGAAATACAAATTAATGTTTAATAGGAACTTGTATATCGGGAGATTGTTGTGCTACATTCTATTGCACTAAATTTTTACATCAAATGAGGTTTCTGTAAAGGAAACATGCTTCGATATTCATAATTTTCTGCATATTAGCTGGTGAATAAAACACAGGTTTAAGAGCATAAACTGATCAATGATCTCAATATATTTTATAACTGGTGACATTTTTATGCTTCTAAAATTGTATACCTCTTGTTTTTCTTATTCCAGGTGTTACAATACACTTATATAATTGTATGTCCGTCTATTTTTTCTCTTATTGCTTTTTTTTATTATTATTTCAGTTTATGACTAAAGACCCTGCCAAGCGACTAGGCTGTGTTATTTCTCAAGGTGCCGAAAAGGCCATCCTTGTTCATCCATTTTTCCATGAAAAAATTGATTGGGAAGCTCTAGAGCAAAGGAAGGTCAAGCCTCCATTCAAACCTAAAATTGTAAGTACAGATATTGGATATTTTAAACATTTTCATAATTAAAATTATAATCAAATGCAGTGGTAAATATTTCTGTCAATTTTATAGATTCTTTTTTTATTTTATTTCTTTAATTAAACTCAATTCCACCCAAGCAAATGCATCCCTAAAGGCTCTGCCCAGAACAAGTCACATAAAGAACAAAATAAACTAGAAACAAACAAAATAAAATGAAATTATAAACAATTGCAACATAAAATGTAAGAGATTCCTTTGTTTATGAAGCCAATATGTACAAATGAGCAAGTAAGTTTTGAGTAGAAATAGGAGTGATGAATATATGTAGGTGTCAACAACTGATTTCATCATCATCATCTCAATCTGACTCCCAATCTTTAAATGGGCTTGTGGGTCCTAATTTATCTTTTACCATCCTGTTTGTGTGGGAACAGATGCAGATTCCAATCATTAATAGATTTTTTTTTAGCATCCCTGAAAAAATCTGGGGGATTAATCACCATGGATTTATGTAGACTTAAGGTCTAGGTCTAAAATGATCAGGGCAGCGGATATCCTTTGTAGGCTTATTTTTGGACTAAAATAAAAACTAAAGCAACCAATAAATATCTTGAAATGTTCCCTTGACATAAATGAGAGTACACAAAATACAGACCTGCCTACTTTTACCGATTAGATCAGTATATGCCGCTTTTCTGCATTTTTCCTATTTCCACACGAATGTACCACGTATAACATTTTCCCCGTCCACAATTTAGCCGATAAGAGTGCTGACATTAAAAGTTCATCCAATTCAACTCAACATATTACATTTTAGCCGAGTTTGTATTGATGTATTTTGTGATATGTTAAAGTTTCTGGTAATTCTTATTGATGCCTATAGTCTTAGATCGAAGTTTTTGAGATGTTCGAAACGGTTCTGATAGCAGTATACTTTCTCCCAGAGCTGTCAGTTTCAGCGTGTATTTTCGTACCCTTTTTCGTACGGGTACGATTTTCACTCCATTACACAACCGAAACTAGAGAAGAATAAAGAAAGTGCTTTCAAACACTTTGCATGAATGAAAATATAAGAACAATTTAATTAATCTATTGGTCAGCAATATTTTTCTTTTGTTTCTTTTTATTATGGTGCTATCGAGATTGGGTTAATCACCAAGGTCAATGTTATCGATTAACCCCAACATATTATTTTTGCGTTCATTTGTCTGAAGAAGACTGGTCTCTCCTTTACTTTCAATTGTTGACACCTGAAACTTGAAAATGAAAACATTATGTCATCCGATCTGACCCGGTAGCGAAATAAATCCATTATCGGAACACAACTCAAGCTGCGGGGATTTTCTTGGATTGGTATCGATAGCATTAGTGGATCGGGCCGTGTGTGCACGAAAATTTAATGTGTAACTGCATCTATGCAAATCGCTGGAGTTAACATTTGAGCAGTATCGATAATAAGTCTCCCACATCAACCGATTGGACCCATGTCTGTTAAAACAATGCGATAATGCAAAACCATGTATCTAAAAGCAACAGTTACTCCTGCGACTGGCAGTTTGTCGAGAATAGTTTGCCTCCGTTTTTACCCGCTCCCCTTTGATATATGCATTGTAACACACTTTCTAGTTCCAAACTTTTCTAGTGCATCCGCAATCGTACTTTCTAAAAAAATGTTACAACTCATCGGAGAAAAGAAACCAAAAAGCAAACCTCAGATATCGAGAGGGCCATAAATTTGGTAATAAGAATAATTATATATAAAAGATACTTCATATTTTTTTGGTAACTTCTGTACAGTTCCGAGCCTAACGGAAATATCGGATTTGCTGATTTGTCAATTCAAGATGAACCCTCCAAACAATACAAACCGCTGTTTCCTACTCACCTAAGGCGAATAGATGGCGTGATTATATCAGTGGAATGTTTTTGACACTGGGAGTTTGAAGACCAAATGATAGAAATGTTGAGCCCAGTCACAGTGAGCTCAAATTTTCGATGAATCAAGAAAAAGTTGAAGTGAAAGTAGTTGTGAAAATCGATCCCATTGAGTGTTGTTGAGATGATCGTAAAAATTGATGTAAAAGGGAAAGCAATGTGCACCTGCTCTCCAAACTTCTCTGATGGCCATATTAAGAGGCTAAAATTACAAAATTTCGTCAAAGCCCACAGACCCCCACACTGAAAATCGGTGGATTTCATCGAACTTCAGCGGCAGCCCTGTGTTGCCTAAAAGCACACTATTAGAAATATAACCCCTGCATGAAAACAATCCTCATAATACAGAGAACCTTTAAATTCTGAAACATTTACAGTGAAAGTTTTCAAGGATATGTTGTTTTTTCTTTTTTTTTTCCCCTGATAAAAATGGTTGCCTTTCTCATGTATTTTGTCTTGTATTTCCAGAAAAGCAAAACAGATGCGAACAACTTTGATCGTGACTTCACGTCAGAGGACCCGGTGCTGACCCCGGTGGAGCCAGCAGTGATAAAGACCATCAACCAGGATGAGTTCCGAGGCTTCTCATTTGTCAATCCAGAGTATGGCAAGTTGGAGCTAGAGATGGCAGCACAAGCTCACTGACCATGAGAATCTCATGTTTTGCACCACCATTAGACCCTTGTTGTTAGCCTCCAGGCTCTCTCGCCAACATTTAAAAGTAAAGGGTAAATGGGATAAAAGAGGTGAAAGCAAAAAGAGTTAGATCTTTACATTGCTCCTAACTCAATATTTCTAGCCTCTTTTAATTGATGTAATTAGATTGGATTTTCAAGTCATTAACTTTCCAGTAAGCAGTCTGTGAAAGCACAGCAAAGCTATCATCATTACTCTTACTTCAAATGTACTATCATACTTTTTAAAAAATACACTATGTTGGACATGCCATCTCTAGAATTACACTTGTTTTTATTTACACATTTTATCAATTGAAATTATCCTTTATCATGCTTTATTGCTTCATCTTTCAATGACAATGACATTTTCATCTTTTGTCAAAAAGTGATATATTTTGTAAGTGTTATTTTTGAATACCCATGAAAAACTTAATTGTACATGTTCTGTCTGTGCTGAACAATTCTTGTAAAAAAATTTGAAATTGTCTAAAAGGGTTGAGACAGTTAAGAGAATGAGAAATTTCAATATATTTCTGGTTAAAACTAAAATACATTTTTTTTCTATACAATTAGATCGTGTTAGAGGTTTGGCAAAACATTATTGAAGGCCATAATTTAAATATTTATAGGTGATTACATCAATAATGTACTTATCTCAATGTTGGAAACAGAAATGCAACCAGGAAATAAATAACAAATCGAAGGAATTACGCGGGAGGGGGGGGGGTCATTGTATCATCCTTTTTATTTTAATAGATACAGCTCTGCTTATCTGTGTATTATTAAGTGTGCCCACCACTTTTTATTTTATTTTATTGTAAATGAAAGTATTGTTGTAAAGCAATTTTGCCTGCTGTGACTATGTGTGATAAATGCAAAGAGTATGCTGAGTGAATTAGGCATTTACTATTTTGCAACTCCCGACCAAGATATGTCAATGTTATTTAAAATACCTTGGAAGATATAGTTGAAATATTTTATCAAGTCTCACCTTTTTATGTCACCTTTTTATGATCTTCTTTCTCGTCCCTATTTTTCCATTCCCTTCACTTTTACTTTTTCTTTAGGTTAATTGGAAAAGAAAATGTTAATTAGAAAAGTTCCCAAAAAGATGTACACCAAAACTTTAGGTATTCTTTTTGCCCTGATCTTTATATTTAATTAAAAGATCTTTAACATAAATTATATGAAATGATATTCTGAATGAGTTTAAGACAGTTATTATATCAAATTTCATGAAGCCAGTTAATCATTGGAATATGATTATAGAGTTTTATGCCGCACTTGATAATCTATGGTTGAGGAGTCTTCCATAAGATTGCAAACCACAGTAGGATTATAAACCTCACTCTCTCCTTATTATGTTTTCAATATTTGATTGTTTCTGAATTCTTGAGTTTGGGCCTGTCTGTTTTGGCTCCTAGAAAATAATGGAGTTAACAACTCGTGCCCAAATGAAGTGTCTCAAACTAAGCTTAAGTGCAATAATGAGAAATGATGACCAGCTGTTGTAATTCCCTCAGGTTAGAACTATTTATTCATTTCTGATGAACTTATCACCTAGTTATGTTATTTATATTTAAACAAGGTGTAAAAGGGTAATGAATGGATTCCCAGTCTCAGTACATGTATACTTTTTACTACTTTCAACCAGTTGAGATATTTTGCCTCGTATTTCATATTTGTAAATGGTTAAAATAAATGTCCATTTATATTTTTATCATCTATGTTTTTGTTATCCCATCAAATACAATTCTGAAGAGGCAAATGAAAATGCTTTTGATGGATTCCTCTTAGCTATATCTAGTTGTTCTAGAATGAGAGGGTCCTTCATGCTCCAGATGTCAAAGGATTCCCTTCAAATTGTTATTTATGTTAAAAAATGCACCTGAAAATGGTGAGAGGGCACTAACATTGCTAATCTCGTTGGTTTGATTTTTTTTTTTTTTTTCAAAGTAAAAAGTGCTAAATTCCTTTATATTTGTTTTGTTGTCCAAGTTACTTTGAGGCTTTTTTTAATGGCCCGGTCATTTTCCCCACCTTTTTCCTTTAAAGGTTACTAGTCACAAGTGTATAGCAGTTTAAATTGTAAACACTAAAAATGTTGCTATTATGAATCTCCTAAGTTGTAAATTCTTTTGACGTATACTGTAACTGTTAATTCATATCAAATTATGAACTCCCCTGTGTTTTAGTAACATAAGCATGAGTGTTATAATCCCAAGTTTATTTTTACTTCAGTTGTTGTTGGTTTTGTTTTGTTTTTTGCTTTTTATGGTTACTGAGCAATTGATCTCATGATGCAAATATTTAATGAATACGGTGATCTTTGTCTAAAAACATACTTTTTGGGTGGAACCCAGAAGGTGAACTGTCATTATGATAACCTAAGACTGTCTGAGTTGTTTACACTTTCTGCGAGTGTGTCAAAGGATGTGGAATATAGGTTGGGGTAAGAAAAGTCGCAATAATTGCAGCCAGAAGTATAGGTCATGATACAGGAGGATAAAAGAGTCATCTCCTTCATGTCCCAATCATGTACCTGTAAGTCCACCAGCAGGGAAGATAAAGATTTAATATCCAGACTGAGAACCAGATTAAGAGCCTTGGCATTCTTGGTGTTGAGCTAAGTCCCTTTAAAGTTTGTCCAAAATATATCCATCTTCAAAAGTTGCTAGAGGGGCATGTTCTTAGGCAGAGATCACTGTAATAAATAATATATAAGAAAAATTCTTAATCAGAAGAGGTGAAACTGGTGCTGATTTTCTTGAGATAGTTTTTTTTTTTACCTCACGTTTTACTTCGTGAATTCTTAAAAGATAATAATGCTGATTTGGAATATTTTTATTTACAAATAGTAGATCATTTGTTTAAATTGATATAGTCAACTTCAAAGATTAATCAAAAGATGTGAGATGGGACAAATGGCATGTGCTTATTTTACATATTGCAATTAATGTCCACAACTATTCAGCTTGCTGTACCTTGTACAGAGATTAAAAAAAAAAATGTTACATTGTGCTTTCTTTTGCATTTCATAAGAAAAACAAAATATCAGTATAATATTGTTTAATCATATTCACCTTATCTTATCATTCTTTTAAACGATTCTCTTCCTATATTCTTAAGTAAAGCAAATAGCACTTTTTGATATTGGGCCTTTTTCTGAAAGATATATTTTCTTTGTTTATGCTATACCTAATTTTACGTCATAACCCAAAGTAAAATTTCAAATGGACATAATTTTCAAAATCAAAACTTAGAATAATTCATGGAATTGCCTCTGTCATTGTTTTCCCTCAAGGATTTAGATTAGGATAAAATAAACTTATAAACGCTTTTTTTTCTAAACTGCTGTATTGAGAAGACGACGATCAAAGACTAGAAAAGTTTAATGGTCATCATAAGTATCACCTTGAGAAGAAAAAAAATCTCTTGAGTATGCTATTGCTCTAACTCTGTATTGTTAGAATATTTCACCTTACTGTCATATAATTATCAGATCAACACATTGTGGCTCACAGCTCTCTCAATCTTTGATAGTTAAAAAAACCTCCAAATAAACGATTTATGACAAGAGAAACATCAAACGGTATATTTCCTATTTTCAATTTTATCATTAAATTTAGACTTTCCTGTCTGTGAATGTTGTTCCATTTTCTTGCAATGTGGTAGTAGTCACTTTTCTTTTTTTTCACTTTGAAGCACTGAATCAAAAAAAAAAAAAAAAACTGCAACAAAAGAAGCAATCATTGATAATTGCCAGATTTATGGTCAGTAAAACTAAAAACACACATAAAACTATACAAGGTAAATAGTCATTAAAGATTCTGACTCTGATCCATATAACCTTTCCCAGTGGAACCAAGAAGATGTTAATAAACCATATGACATATGAGAATGATGCCGACTCTCACAATCCACTCAAATACCATTGCCTTGAACAATATTGTTCTATGGATTAAAACTATCAAAGGTGAGAGTTAAGGAAGAAATAGAACTGAAAAAAAGTTAAAAATTTTGGATTGTACAGATTCATCTGTATGCAATCTGCACTGATCTGCGTTTGCTTATTTTTTATTTATCCCTCTTTGCGTTTTTTTTAAATGTATCATCTAATTACTACTGAAAATCTTGATATTCAATATTTATTCTTTTTTTTTTTAATGCATAGAAGTTGCATGTTGTAAATTCAAATAAACTATTGAAAGGTAGACTATGTTAAAAATGTTCATGTCACTGGAATTTGTAATGTGCAGATCTCTTTGGCTCCCTGCAAAGATCCCCATCTGCAAGTGAATTTCAATATACTAAAATAGGCTATGTATTTAAGCATTTGAAGCATTTTTAACTCTCTCTGGAATGGAAAAATATCGTGATATCTTCAACTTAATTTGAAATGTTTTGTGAAGAAAAATTCTCAGCATATGTAGCATATAATAGTTTTTTATGATATGTTTACACAAACCAAATGGACACTGAAGGGCTTATGTAGAACTCCAGGTTTAGAAAGCCTGTGTCTTTCTTGGTCATCTTCAGGATTTATTCAGTTTCAGGATTTTATTTACAAGTAGCACCCATCCTCTGAACAGGTGTAAAATCTGTTTATTTTATATGATATTAAAGCATGGCCAGTTTCTGTAATTTGTTCATGTGCTGGTTCACAAACTTAGATGTTTTTACAATTTTGGGACATTGTTTTAAGTTCCACCCATGATCCACTTAGCTATTCACTGAGTCTCTTAAATCAGTAGCATAATTCTGTCGCACAGAAAACTTTTTTCATATTAAACATGATGATATTGTAAAGTAAAACTTTATTTTTTAAATTCTCTGATATTTATTTATGGTTAGTTATACATGCTCATTTTAGTGCTTAACTATTATTGTTCTACATGTAGGGAGTTATTCACACAGCTCCTATTATACTTCATGAAACAATAAATATTGAATAAAAATAACTCTACCAAAGGATGATTTGCATGTGTCATCTCCTAATCTTTTTTTATTTATTAATTGGGAGCAAAAATGGCTAAACAATTACTTCATCAAAGAATTATATTGGTCAATAATGCCACACACAAAAACGTGATAGGCTGGTTCGATTGTTTGCACTTATCATAAAGATTTCATAACTTTTTTGTTCCCTCTCTGCATGTGCAATTATACCTATTTCTCAATGGGTAACACTTTAGATTTCGAATTGTATGGATTAAAAAACAAAATAATAATAATAATAATAATATATATATATACATATATATATATGTTATTATTATTATTGTTAATGTTATTATTTTCTTATGATATAAATTTGTGTTTAGCCCAGGATGTCTCGTTTTCACCATTCCTTTTTCAATCATCAGACATCCTTTGAGATATTTCTTTCTCTCAAGTTCCCCAGCAGCTTAAGTCAAAGTATTCATAAATTTCCCACCTGTTTCTCTTGATCTACTTCTATATCCTTGTTCATGTACACGCTAGCCCTCACTTGTTTCACCATCAGATCAGATACGCACAAGGCTCACTTTGATCAAAGCTTTTAATCCCTTGATTATTCTACTTACTGTGTGTCTGCTTAAAGTTGTCAAGCTAGAGATGATGGTGCACCAGATGTTTGCACTGGATGTTTACATGCTAATTTAATGTATATTTATAATATAATAATAATAATAATGTACACTTCTTATTCCAGACCTGCAACCGTAATTATAAATATGAATGTACTGTAACTTGAAAGTTGTTACACAAATTGTGTCCAATCTAGTTATCTATGCTTCCCCTCCCATTGCTTTATGTTTATTTGATCAAGAGGAGTAGAGCCATCAAACGAGTTTTGTATTTTATCTTTATTAAATTTGATCCATTTATTGTATCTTATATTCTTAATAAAAAATCATTTCACTTTATGGATTTCTGATGTTCCAGGTCCAGTCCATTTTAAATGTTAGTGAATCCATCTTTTCTTCATTCATTGTGTAGTTCAGGCCTAAAAAAATTTTCCATTGCAGGCAATGGCTTGCTTTTAAAAGCATTGGTACTTGATCTATATTTTTATTCTTAATTTTTCATCTAACAGACATATAATGTAACAAAAGATTACATGCAAGCATTTCGCACCTATTCTTGACATGACCAAACATTAAGTCTCCAGAAATGATATACAATCAAGAAAATGTACCTGGTTCACCATGTCTGAGTGTGTGGAGATTACCCCTCATGCTTTTTTAGGATTCAAATGTATATGCCTTTTAAAAGGTATTTTGTTCTCCTTTTTCAAATTATTCGGAAGGGTGTCCTAAGGTTAGTTTTCTATAGGTTTTTCAAGTGACATAGGAACAGTTCACTTTGGCGTTGTTAGTACTACAAAACTTGTAGACAGCTTGGAAAATCCACAATTGCTCTGTGATATTTATAAAAAGAAAAAAAAATGTTATTCAAAGATTGTTTTCCTAGCAGACCTTTTTTTTCTATTATTGAGGGCTAACACTGGGTAGTCGAAGTCAGGCATATTCCCCTTCATCCTCTGCCAATTTCTCATCTGCCCTTCCTCCTAAAGATTGTGAGTGTGCTGTTGGAAGAATTGATTGTAAACAATTTCCCCATTTTCGGTATATAAAAAATTGAACATATCGCTATTATCACCACTTCACCCATTTTTGCAGAGCTTATGTGGGAAGTTTTTTTTTAATTTCATATCTGTGTATGGCTGTTTTTCTTTGTTTTTTTTTTTTTTTGTTTTTTTTTTGGGGGGGGGGGGTTGATGATGTAAAAGTTAATTGTTTTTTTTTTATGTAGAAGTATGACTTCAAGTAATGGATATTATGACTGTTTTCACATCATTTAGGTCTTAAGTCAACATTTTTTGTTGTTGTTGATGTTGATGTTACTACGTCTCTTCTCCTCGTCTTGATTGCACACATTGACACTCGATTGCCATATCTAGTCTACTCCAGATGGGTGTCAAATATAGCTCCTCTGGAGTTTCCCTATGATTTTGTCTTTTTTATTTTTTCTTCTCAGATCAGAGGCAGATCTGTGCACAATACTTCATTTACAAATGCCTTTTCTGAGTGTGTATGATCTGTTTTTTGGTTCTTTGATATGTTGAGACTTTTTCTTAAACTTGAAAGTTTTTATGCCACAAATTTGAACTGATTTGTCTGTTAGTTTTGACTTGTCATGTTTTTCATTTTCATTTTTTAAAGGATTTTTGAAAATAATTATTGCTTTTTTATTTTATTTTATTTTTTATTTTGCATTCATACATCCTGCACTGCAGCCATGTACCATCAGATATGTTTGGAAGAATGGATCAGAAATACACACAATAAGCACATGAACTTGAAGAATTTTATAGACTTGTTTTTTTTTTTGCGACATTATGAATTTCTTTGGTAGTTGCACATAATTATCTTCAGGCTTTTCACAGCTGAGGTAAACTTTTTTCTGTATTTTTTGGTTTTGTTGTTTTGTTTTGAACTATTGTTTTATTTTAATGAAGATATGCAATTTAAGTGAGGATCCCCTAAAATGAAGGTTAACTTTCTTTTTAATGTGAAAATCAATTTTCTTTATGATAGTGTAGATTATGCTTTTGCAAAAAGTTAGTTTTGCAATCTATTTTTCTGAAGGTGCTGTGTAATTGTTATATTTACTTAAAATACAAAATAATTCCAACCAAAGAAAATAATTACCTTCATTTTTTTTTAAACCAATAGCTTTACCTTTTTCCTAGACAATTGATTTGGCTTTTACATAATCTTTTTCTTTACTTCAAACGTTTTCAATTTATGCGTTTCCTTTTATTATTTGTTTGGTTGTGCATCTGCACCACTTTTATTTGACAAAATGATTGAAAGCTTTGCAAATTTCTGGATCATTTTTTTTTCAATGGCCCTTCACCCACTATCTAGGCTCAGGAACTTTACTGCCTGTGTGCCATGCCACCTGCATCTTTATCAAAACACACACTGTATCATGTGAAATGGCTGTTGCATCTACAACTCAAGTATCTGTACTACTATTCAAAAGACATGTGATGGTCCTTTAATTTGTTTCCCTTAGTTAACTCTTGTGAACTTTTCACACTGGGTTATATATATAAATATAAATGATATATAATTTAAAAAAAAAAAAAGAGAGAGAAAATTTTATTTTCTACACATTGAACAAAATTTCATGTTTGTTGTTTGTTTTTTTGTTTTGTTTTTTTCCTTCTTTCAAATGTCTGACACTTAATAGCAATATTGTTGGTCTTTTTATGTTGCCAGTCTTTGTAATGTATTGTTGGTCCTTAACTTTAGTTTTGCCAGGCTGTATTTTGTAATGTTGGTCCCCCTTTTTTTTTCAATGTTGCCAGGCTATGTCATGTATTGTCAGTAAAGTATTTGCATTGACTTTATTGAAATGCTAGAGCAATTTATCAGTATTTATATGTGTAGTTTCATTAATAAACAATACTTGTTAATTTAACCGAAATATTTTGTTGTTTTTGTTGTTGTTGTTGTTGTTGTTGACGAAAATGTCCTGAAGTTAAAGCAAAATTTCACGCATACTAGACAAATTGCATTTAAATCTTAACCAGCACCTTTTGTATAACAAGCGGATCACATGACTGCTGTGTAAAGTATTTATTCACTTATGTTACAGTAGAGAACAATAAATTAAAGTTATCTCTCACAATGATGATACATACCCCTGATAGTAGTAATAATAATAATAACAATAATACATGTAATAATATTGATATAAAATAATAATAATGTCACGCTGTCGATATCTACGATATCTATCTGTGTTCGGTAAGGTCAGGCTCTCATGTAATCTCTCTTGCTCTCTCTCTCTCCGAAGTGAAGACGTGTTTTTTTGGGCTCTGCTAATGCTATACAGCTTTTAATGTTCATTTCTATTTAACCATTGAACAATTAATTTAAAAAGTTATTAGACAATTAAGACACTACTTCGTCTAAATTATTTTTGTGGAAACTAATAAATTACTGCAGTCGACTAGGAACCAGTGGCGTCGACCGATTGGCTTATTGGCCTATTTGCCGGAGGCAGTCATGGGCCGACTTCACAACCTTTAAAGTAATGACAAAGCAAGTCTGTTTTTCAAGGACTGCACTCCTACTGTGGTGTGCTTTTGCTGGGTTTTGTGTCTCAAATTTCATAACAAACACAGCACTGCATAAGTTATATGTCTGTGGAGATGTTGAAACTAACCCAGGTCCGCACCGCTAGACCCTTGCAGTATCGACGCATCCAACCTAACTAAAGAAGACACACACCAAACTGCTGTTTATGAAAAACATGAACGACCTAGGTACAGCTGAAGAGTGCGTGGCCGATTGGGATAAGGAGATAGCATCAATCACGTTTCTCCTCGAAAGTCAAAAGCTTGACATTGGTGCAAATCGTGAAATTCTAAACAGCGCACACGACCGCCTATAGAGTGTATACAAATAAAAGCTTGAGTATAATAAAGATCAATACAACAGAAAAGAAAACATCATCGTGTATGGCCCAACAGATGAAAAGGCGAAACAGACCAGCTCTTCAAATAAAATCTGGCCTGCATAGTCAACGAAAAGGTATTCGGCGGAAAAACTTGGACCATGGCAGACTTAGTTCGCGCACACCGACTGAAAACTACAAAAAATTTAATTCGAACAGTCATCGCGAGTTTATCATGGTACTCGGCAAGAGGGATGCACAACACTAATGCATGGGATCACGCGGGTTTCTTACCAAATTTACGTAAAGTGTCTTACAATATTGATGTACTGTTAAATAAAATGGCGACATTTCGATTTTTTAATTCCTATAGGCCTACACCTTCAACATGGTTTGCTTGAAACCTTTGTGGGGAAAGGTAATTATCTCCCTTATGATTTATTTCAAGGTTACAACAAAATCTTCACTCTTGCCATGGAGTTTTCAAAACACGGCCGCTGTTCAGCTTACATTCCCCCATACCAGTCGACTTATTATGCAACCTTAACAATGAAAACCCGAATTCAAATCTTAGAAGACTGCGTGTGTCTGTAAAGACTCACGAGTATGCAGTCTAAGATTGTTACAGAAAACGTTGCTTGGTTGAGGAAGTGTCCTCTCCTGAAGAGTTCATGCCGTGCACCTGACGAAAGCCCACTGAAGCCAGTGTGCCGACGGCTCATTTGAAGACAAAGACCAAGAACAGGATATGGATCCGGAGCACCAGAACCCTGTTTGAGACAGAAAAACGTCACAAATATGTCAAGAAATGGACAGGTGCGACCTAAAGATAATGTGCCTCCATAGAGCCGAGATGGAGTGGGACGGGACGAGCGACACTAATCGCTGAAAACACGATAATCCACTCTGGAAACGAAGGTCAAGCACACATGCATGACGGAGTCGCATTGATTACGGCACCTGAGACAACAGGAGCTTTAGTCCGTGGAAAATGTATCACCAAGGGTTATCACTGTAGCTCGAGTTGTTGAGTTGGTTTAACGTCCAACATCAGCACTATATAGGCTATAATGTGGACGGGCCCCAAGACAGACTTTTGGCAATTTTATGTGCTGCCACACACGAGACAGGGCGGGGATGCCATGACTCCTGTCGCAGCCGGTCACATACTGTCACATACTGACACCGACCAAACCAGTAGGGAACGCAATCACCAGCAGGATTCGAACGGGACCTTTTGCGTCGGAAGCCGATGATCTATTTTTCCTACTAAAACGTTTTGAACATTTTTTCTTTTTCGGAATGCATTTGTATAACAATAAATTATACTTTGTGCACTTCCGAAGGGTTGTTTGTGCTCCTGTGAACTCCATACACTGCAGTAACTTGTTCGTACTCTACTTTCGGAATAAAAATGGCGGACAGCGAGGGAATAAGTTCATCGGCCTCCACTTCAAATGAACTTGTTATCGGTATTTTTTTGTTGATCTAACTAGATTATGTTTTGTTTACTTCTAGTTATGAACGTCACAATGGAGGCTATTAATTAGATCTAGAATCAATATTGAAAGATGCTTTAAAATCAACATTAGGGAGGTTTTGTGTTTTGGTTTTCCTATAATTTATCAATACAACAGTTACAGTAGATCCTAAGAATCAGTAGATGTATACTAGTTAGCAACATTTTATTTCTTTATATAAGCTACTAAATTTTTGAGCCCGACGTGTAAAATCCTTCCTAGATCTATCTAACACAAGAGTCTAGAGATACCCAAACCCAGATCTAACGTAGATTTATTTCCGACATGTACAAAACAACCACCACCCAAAGCAGATCTATCTTATCTAGATCTATCGAGAATTTAGATATATATAGCAAATCTTGATCTAGAACCAATCAAGGATTTTAAAATGAATATTTGTGTGGCTACTTGATCAGGAATGGACTTAAAGGGAGGGGACAAGGCGCTCCTAAAGAAACAATTTAATTGAGCTAGATATCTAGACAGGCGCGTGATCGCCTTATAAATCTTAATTGAGATCGCTTCACCTCTCCGTAAACCTGCGGTGCTAAGGTTTGTTACTGAATGTAGTGCCCTTATAATTAGTACTTTAGATTAGTGAGTATTATGATAGTGCGCTATCTTAACCCATAAATTACCGTAGCGCCTGCTATTTCCCGTTAAATGGTATATATATCCCTGATCGTCCGGTTCGAAACTAGTTCCGTATGTACACTTTTATAATATAGAATTTATAAGAATATTTGTAATTTTTAACTTTTGTGAAGAAGAGTTCATTGTCTTGCTATAACATCCTAAAATTTGTTTTCTGTCTACTGCATGTGAATCGGCTGACTGGTTTCAAAGCTATGTTTGTTTTTAAATGCTTTTAATTTCTTCAATCCCTTGACTAGCCAATTTTTTCAAGTAGACCGTGTAGAGAAAGATAGTCCTGTAGATGAAGAAGAGGGTGATGAGGAGAATGATGTTGAGTTTGAACAGGGAGATGAGGAGGAAGAATAAGAAGACAGTAGCCCACCCTAAACGATCCAAATGACCCTTTCCCCTAGTCCTCTACCCTTGATGATGTTGAGGTAGACCTATTTACCCGCAGAACAGGGGTCGGAAGTCTCCTATAATTGATTTTTTTGAGACATTACATTCCTGACTTTTTCATGGTCTTAGCTGCTGAGCTAATGAACCTCTTCGCTTCCATAAGTAGAGGAGCTCAGACCAGATTGTTTGGTCGCAAAAAAGCAATGTTTTACCTGCCTATCAAAAAAAACATATGAACTGCCACTGACAGGCACCCAATACTTTTTGAATGTCTGATTTGCAACACACACCTTTGTGATGAGATGTGCATTGTCCCATTCCATGAAAGTGTATATTTTATACGGATATTTAAACAAATGAAAACAAGACTATAATACAATTTTTGGGGGTAAATTTTCTCCCAATTTTTTCCAGACAGTAAATGCCATATATTTCATCAACATGTGGATGTGAATAAAAAGCTTATATTCCATTTCTGCAAAAGAGGATATTTAAACAAAATTCATTTTTTCTCTTTTAATGGTTTAGATGTTATTACAGTTTTTTATGACCTAAGTATTTTAGCCCCTTGCACCATGAATTGGTCACAGTAAAAATGTCTGATGGCTGGCTAATTATGGGTTAATCATAATGTTGATGTAAAAACAAAACAAAAAACAGCTCCTGTTTGAATAAAAAAAAAGTTTCAGTTTAGAACTACAATCCATCATATTGATTAGTAGGCCCTTAAAACACTTTTACTATATTAAGCTGTAAGAGAGTCGAGGAAATAACAGGGAAGTCACTCGGTCCATCCCGCAAAATGTCCCCAGTTTACTGTTAAAAACTCACTCATAATCCATCTCTTTGACACTGTATGTAACTATGTTACTTTCATGAGACAACTCCAGAGTCCAACCAGTAAATTTATATTTATATATATATATTTTTTTTATTGTTTATTTTCAAAAGTTAATTGAATGCGAGGTTTATGAAAGCCATATGTGTGACTCAGTGCTGCCAATACAGTAGATTGTGACTCCCTCTAACATTATAAGATTGTACCTTGAGCTAATCACACTCCACTTCTGTACTTGCAACTTTCCTGTTGCCTCCTTTTTTCCAACCACACACACACACTGTAGTGACTGCTTTATCTCTTTGATGTTCTATCACATTTAAAGACTGTCTGTCAGCTGCCACTGCTCAAAAAACACTTGCAACAAACTACAAAAGAATCATTCCTTACACGGTGGAGAAAAGATGGTCTTTAAGTATAGGTTTAAGTTACTGGAATTCAGTCTTTACACTACACAGTTACTGTTTGTATCTTTCTTTTTACTTTTGAACCTACATTGAAATTACATCTAGACCAAGACGGCAGAGGTCCTGCTGATCAAATGATTGGCTCTCTTTTCTCCTCTTGTTAGAAGATGATGCGACGGGGTATTTGTTTTTTTGCAACCAAGACAAGTGGGCGAATTGGGAGCAAGAGGCGGGGCTGTAATAGCTAGATCTTTCTCACTCCATCCTTTTTTTTTTTAAACTCCTAGGTTTTCATGAATAGTTATTGTCAATGATAATTATATTATTATTATTACTACTGTTTAAAAAAAAACCCAAAAAACAACAACCTGACATTGTTCGCATTTTTAAAGGTTTCTGTGGAGATTTTTTAGAATGTTGTTACTTAACCATAGAATTTATATCTGCATCTATAGGAGTGTCGTAAGAAGTCTGGTGTGCTCATGAACTTTCTAATGTCTCTTCCTGACTTTCTCTCTTTTCGTCCATCAGTTTGTCTCTCTCTTCCCCTATTCCTCCCTCACCAATTGACTACATAGTCTGTTTCTAAATCTAATACACATGTTTTAGCTGATGAAAATTTAAAATTCACATCTGATAAAATCTTTGTCTCTTATTTTTATTTTGTACTCAGATAATGCAGCTGTTACAGAAACACAGTCAAATGGAGGATCGCAAGATAGTACCGCTGTGCCACTCACAGCTGAGCAAATTGAAGAAGATGCTAGGCTCACAGAGGCAAAGCGGCAGAAAGAAATTGAGTTGAGCAAGTACTGGAAGACTGTGGAAGACAACCCCATGGACTTTACTGGTTGGACATATCTTTTGCAATATGTGGAACAGGAGGTGTGTTTTATTGGCAGGCTCTGAATAACTTGGGAGTGTGATGCTTTACCCATTCCACGTTTGATCATAATAATTGTGCCAACCTACTGATGGTACACCGACTGAAGCCAGTTGGGTTTAAAGAGCTAAATTAAATTTTTGCAGATCTTAGATTTCAGCTAATTGGAATGAAAAGATAAACGCAGGAAGAATTTATGCTAAAAACAATTATCTCAGCGTGGTGAGAAAACATGGCAAAATCATAATTGACAGAATGAAAAGCTTTTAGCATATGAGGAAATGTAAATAAACTTGAAGGCAATAATTATTTTTCTGAATCATCTGACATTTTGCATGATTTAAATGTCTCATTTATTGTTGAAAATTAACCCAGTGGCACTTTGAAGGCCGCCAGATGGCCAGTCTGGGTCTGACACAGGTGGCTGGGTGTGAAAAAACGGGGTGTGGCATTACTGTTCACCTGGTTAACTAATGCTCTGAGTGTTGGGCTGTTATCACCGATATTTTTTTTCCATTATTTCTAGGTAAAAGTTCATAAAACTTTATATTTCTATTGGGCTGAGAAGTTGGTTGATTTCACTATCTTGTTTGTTTCTGCTTTTTAGTAATCGTTTATTACTAATTGTATGGAGGGAATAAAGAGAAGCCAGTTATTACTTTCCTTCCTGCAGGTGATCACAATTAATTTTAAATAGCTGTGGGTGTGGTATGTTTCAGTTGGTATCCTTTTTTACATGGAAAAAATTGAAAGTTCTACAATTCAGAAATGGAAATTATATCAGCTGAGGATCGAACCTTTGACCTTCAACTCATCAATCCAGAGCACTAATGCTAGAGATGTCTGGCGCCTTATATTGCTAAAAACGCAGTCTCCAAATTAATGTTATGTCCCATAGGTTTTCTACAGAGATGGGTGGAAAAAAGGGGGTGGGTAGAAAAAGAGCAGCGACACCAAAGATCTGAACCTCGGACCTCCTACTCCTCAGTCCAGAGCACTAGAGACGCCCCTACCAAGCCGACACTAATAATATTTAGAAATTAAATAGATCTACATCCCACGAATATCAGACCATATTTTCTAACACCTGCCGAGTATCGGACCATCTGCTTACCAGTGCAGGCCACGACAGACGGAGCTATCATGAAATGATAAAAGATTATTATAAAAGCAAAGCACAGGCAGTTACATCACATGTCGGCCTACTATCCAAATAAACTCAGTACAGTGTAAAAGTGAACCAATTGCAATTACAAGCCCACACGAACTGAACAGACCGAAGTTAAACATGCAATGAGGCTAGCGCTGTTTCACATCAGTGTGTGTGTGTCTGTCTTTGTGTCTCGTGCGGCAGTGTTTGGCACTTCTATGTGAATCAGTCAATGCATGGCTTTCATCACCACCTTCCCCTACATCAATGGTACAGTCGTCTTTATACATGGGGACTAACCCCAGAGCTCTACGGGGGGTATCTTGTTCCTTTCTCAGTCCTTTCCTGTCTTAGAGATTCAGGTTATCATTAGTGATATAACCTTCATAATGTTACTGGGAGTCTGAGAATCCAAACTATTCATTGATTTCATTGGTTGACATTTTAGGAGCCTGTACACCCATTCACGAGTTGTTCGCGTGATTGACGAAGTAGGAATAAAGGATAAATTAAGACCCAC
Source organism: Elysia chlorotica (assembly GCA_003991915.1). NCBI lineage: Eukaryota > Metazoa > Mollusca > Gastropoda > Plakobranchidae > Elysia > Elysia chlorotica. The sequence goes on along the minus strand of RQTK01000104.1, from coordinate 152,104 downwards.
TACTAGTGGCAGTTTGTCGGCACCCCGCAGTGCCCAGTTGGAAGGTGCTAAGCCAGTGAGGTAGCCGCAAGCGGAACCAGTAGTTCTTTCACAGCGAGGCAGTCAACTGGCGCGCCACGCTTTTTTGGGTTAACGAAGACCAAATATTGCTCACGTTGGTTTTACTCGTATTTGCAGTATTTATCTTTTTCACAAATTCCAGTGCAATACAGAGAATAGCCGTTTGGCTTATGAGGCCTTCTTCTCACATTACCCCTACTGCTATGGATACTGGAAAAAGTACAGTGACATGGAGAAAAAACAAGGGAACTTGGAGCGTGCTACAGAGGTAAAGAAGAAAAATATATAATTTCTGTTATAACTATGCAGTCAAAAAGACTGATTTTGAGGGGTTATACTTATAGTTTTTCTAAAATATAAATTAGTTTTGATATGAAAAGTAAGACTAGAATAAAAAAAACTCAATATTTAAAAAAAAAAGCTTCCAAAGAGTCAAGGAGATCATGAATGCTAAGTACTTTGAATAAGATTATGTTTCATACAGAAGACTTTAAAAATAATGTGAATGCTGCCATAGAGAACAACCTCTAATGTAGTTGTATGATTGTTGACTTTTTAAGCTCATATTTTCCATGATAAGATTTTATTTAAACCACACATTGATCATATTAAGTGTGTATCATAAGCATCACCAACTGTTTTGACAATTGTTTAGAGAATGTAATAGTTTGAATTATATTCATCTTTATACATGTGTCAGAGAATAATATTCATTTATCCTGTGAATTTGTATGTGTGCAATGTATATTGAGAAACAGCAGGCCCATATTTTCTATCTACATTCTATAAACTTATATACCATTGCAATCAGATTTTTTTGGAGAAGGGAAAGAATTTTTTAGAACATTGCCATCGAAAATAATGGTATTCAAACAGGCCCAAAGGCATAAATTACAACTGTGCATTGTCTCATTTTTCACGGTTGAAACAATACAATTGTCCCTAAAACCGTCAAAAGAATTGGGAGTATGAAAAGGAAGTGATATTTAAGTTACATGTATTATATATTTCTTTTTTTTAAATAGGTATAATTTATGAATAAAGAAAAAAAACCAACATCTTTGGTTTCTAAGATAATGCACATTCTAAGGGGGCATGTTCTTAATATTAGACAGAAATGACAAAATCACTAATCCATTGAATCTTTTCAGGAGACTCATTTGTACAGGATGTAAAAAAAAAATTTGTTTTATCTCTTTTATTTTAAAAGATGCTTCTGCAGTATTTTGTAAGAAACTACAAAGTAATTTTTAACCGTTTATCGTGATTCCTTCTGTGCACAGTAATTTGGGGAATTTCAAAAAAATTTAAAAGATGAAGGCTTTGATATTTATTATTTCAAAATGGTAGGTGTGCAGATTTATACAAAGAGGTGCTTGCAAAAAGCGCATATCAATGCACAAAACGTGTGCGCATGAGATGGGAAAAGGTTAAAGAGCAAACATTAAATTTGCCATTATGAAAAAAAATATTGTTCAATAATTTAAACACAGTATGTTGTCAGGTGCATCCTTAGCAAAACAATCTACTTGTATTTTTGTATTTATTTCAAATTTTGTATAAATTCTTTGTGCAACTGTCATTGTAAAGCAATATGGGTATGTGTGAGTGAGTGTGTGAGTGTCATTGTCCTTGATTGAGACACTTTTTTCACTTTACAGCACTTTTTGTTTGTCCACTACGAGAATGGTGCCATGATGGTGTTTCCATTGTGGTTAAAGAGTGGATCTTGCTACAACATCGCAGAGGTCCATGCAGGTTAACCTGTATTTCACATCTGCCCTTCAATGGTAACAATAATAGCTTGCCTCGCTCGAATCTCGATCGGAAATATAGCCTTTTTTTCTTTTCAAGTATGATTATGAGAGAATCAATTTTCAATATATTAATATTGTTTCTGCAACCTCTCTATCCCGATAATTCCTATCAGGTTTTTGAAAAAGGCATTCGTGCAATTCCCCTCAGTGTGGAACTGTGGCTTCATTACCTGAACTTTTACATCGCAGAATTTGGATCATTACCAGGGGAAAAGGAAAAGATAAAAAAGTAAGTATTGATAATCTGTATTTAGATTTTGTTCCAGGTAAATTGGTGTCAGAATTATTTGTACAGTTCTTCGATATTCAAATGACATTTACATGGTAAAAATATTCTGGAAATAAGATTTCCAGATTTGTGACGTCAGCTGATTTCTGATTCAGGTCCTGATTGAATGTAGGAGAATGTACCTCAGACCTTCTGATCCGCATGGCATAGGCTCTATAAAAAGTCTGTAATTATTTGCTGCACTCTTTGAAAATGCATTAACCAATAAATGGATTCTAGCATTTAGAATGGAAACAAGAGACTGATGCCTGCAAATTTGTTATAATTTGTGGATACCTTACAGATTCTTTATCAATCTTTTTCTCCTCTAGATTGTATGAGAGAGCATTAGCAGCATCTGGCAAGGAATTCAGGTCAGACAAGCTGTGGGACTCGTACATATCTTGGGAAAACATGAATGGCAACTTAAAAGCTGTAACAGACATTTATGATCGTTTGGTCAGCACTCCAACACAATTATACAGCCACCACTGGGATAAGTAAGTTGATTTGCATTTTGTCCAACTTATTTGTGAAGAAACTGCAAAATCTGATGACTGATATCAATCCTAATTTTTATGTTTTTCAGATATAACCATGACTCTTTACTTATAAGAAGTTATTTAATATTATTCCAATTTCTCTCTTTCATTTCTTTGTGAGGTGAAATACCTTTAGTTTTCAAAGCTTTATAGAGCTAGTTTGAGAGTGAGGAACATCAGGAATAATTTAATGTGCTGGAGATGGCCTCTAAACTTGTCTACCGTTAAAATATGCACAGAGTACACACAAAAGAACAAAATAAAGTAAAAACCCAGAACTTAGAGTAAGATGATTTTGTATAAATGCTCCGTGTCTTTAACCTTAAAGAATCATGTATTGTCAAGTCTATGTGACACTTTTTTTATATTTATATTTTTAGCGGTTAAGCTTTTGAATAGTACTTGTCTGATCAATAGCATGCGAATGTAAACGAGGACATAAATAAAGAGAAAAGATTTCTCTTTTGATGCTCATTTCAATGTATGACTGAAAGTACAAGCAATCCAAATTTGTATTGTAAGTCTGCTGTTAGAGCTTATTATTTTTCCTCTTCTGCCTTTGCAGTTTTAAGAGGCACATCAACATCCACCACCCTAAGGAAACTCTCGATATTGATACATTTTTGAAGATTCGATCAGAAGTGCTTAGTAAACCATTAAATTACCACATCGATGATGAGGACGAGGTGGGCCTGGATGAAGTCCTTCAGGTTGGGGAAGGTCCGGATGTGGATGCTCCTCCAGGAATGATCGCCACAACCGTGAGTCATTGAAGCACTTGTATTATCAATCTTGGGAGCTAACATTGTTGCGATTTGACAATTGGATCTAAATATAAAAAAATGGTCTTATTGATGACAAAGATTGAAAAGAGGCAAAGGATTTATTCTGTGTTCTTTCAGTAACACTGTATGCACTTCAGATTATTCTGAGACAAGATTCTTCTGCAGGTAAAATGGTCATATTGTTTTTGTACTAATATTAATAAGAATGCTTTAAATATTACTCTTTACTAAAAATTATTTTTGGAAATGACCATAGTGTGCCTTTCATAGGCCTGTCTGCTAAATTTCTTAAATGAGAGCGTCTTGATCCATAAATTATTATTTAAGAGTAAAATTCATAACCCTATCCATCCATATGTTTGGGGTCTTTGTGCTACTCCAATAGCGTGGCAGAAAAAAAAAAGTTTGGATAGGAATATCAGAGTCGATCGACCAAAGAGACCTCTGTTTTGTATTATAGATTACTTACGATATAGTTTGATTTCAATGCTTCTTTACTCTTAAAGAGGAGGAGTTGGAGTTGAATTGGTCTTGTGGACAGGCCTCAAGATTGACGATTTTATCTGCTGCAGCACGCAAGACAGGGCGGGGATTCCATGGTTCCTGTCTCAGCCGGTCACACTATACTGACACCGAGCCAACCAGTTACCGGGACGAATTCAAAGAAATAAATCTGCCGATTTGAACTGTGGATCTCCCAGTTTGCCCCCTTTCAAGTCAGAAAAATGATATGAAGTAAAAAAATATTATAATTGTTGGTATTGGTGTGCATAAAGATTTAGATTTTATGTTTTCTTTGTTTTACTTTATTTCTAAAGGGAGATGAAAAGGAGCTCAAGAAAATCAGAGCAAGGTTTATTGAAAAAAGAGATCTTGTTTTCAAAGTAAATGAGGAAGAGGTCAGCAAGAGATGGACATTTGAAGAAACAGTGAGTAGCGACACAGATTAATGTTCTGTTGGATTATAAAGAAATTGGTACATTTGTTGTCAGGAATCACTGGCATCATTTGCCACTTATGTTCAAATATGTCGGAAAATATATATTTCATTATGTCATGAGACTCCATTATTTTTATATTTCTCCCTTTGGAACTATTAATTTATAGTCAATACTGGTGCAGTTTGATGAGGGCCTAAATAATTAGCAAAAGAAATTTTTTTAGATAAGATATTTTTCCTTTTCACACTTCAAGTCATAAATCAAATTTTACTATACATTAGCATATTAAACAGGGATATTTATATAAATACACTTCTGGAAGCTTATTCCTATTATCATCTAAACAATTTTTTTTTTAAGAAAGGTAATTCAGTTTTTATTATGCACTTAAACACCAAGGTAAAATACGAGAATCATTGCTATGGTTGAATTTTTTTCTCATCAATATTCATCCCCCTTCAAGCCTTTAGAGAAGTAATAAGCCTTCAAGGACTTTCTTTTTGTCTGTTTAGATCAACATTCTATAAAATTTAATTATTTGCCTTTCTCACAGATTAGACGACCATACTTTCATGTAAAACCTTTGGAGAGAGGTCAGCTAAAAAATTGGAGGGAATACCTTGATTTTGAAATATCTCAAAATGACCATCATCGAATCGTTGTGTTATTTGAGAGATGCATGATTGCATGTGCTCTCTATGAAGATTTTTGGATGAAGGTGAGTTGGTATATTAAAATGAAATGAAAAGTTTTTTAGCAAACAAACAAAAAGGTGCATTATAATTATTGTTCCACATTCCTGTTGTCAGCATATTCCTCTTTTTGTTCTACAATTAGTAAAATACAATTCTACTTAAACAATTTTTTTTTGATAAATGAAGGAAAAAGCTTCATGTTTGCTTTGCTATTTTACCATAGCCTTTCTAGCCCTCTTCACTTTGCAAGGTATAGGCCGCAAATCAGAGAGTGCCATCCATTTCTATCCTGGGCATAATATTTTCTAAAGATGAGGAGGTAGAGGGGAAGTAAAGGGGAGAAGGAAGAGGAGTCGAAAGAGAAGTAGAAATAGAAGTCTTAAGGAGGAGAAGGATGAGCAGGAAGAATGAGGGCTTGAGGAAGAGGAGTTCATGAAAGAATCGTAGGAGGAGGAGAGTTAGGACCAGGAGTAGTAGGGGGACGAGGAGATGCAGTATGTGTAAGAGTAGCAATGGGAAGAGGAAGAGGAGGGCGACGACGACAGGGGCAGTAGGAGTAATAGGAGAAGGAGAAAGATAAGGAGGAAGACAAGTAGGAGATGGAGTGAGTGCAAGGCAAAGTCGGAGGAGTAAGAGTAGGAGCAGAAGGAGTAGGAATAGCAGATGTAGGAGGAGGAGCTGTAGTAGTTGAGTTGGTTTAATGCCCAACGTTAGCACTTTATAGGCTATAGAAGGAAGAGTTGTAGTACCAGGAGGAAGAGGAGTAGGAGTAGGAATAGGAAAAAAGTAAGAGGAGGAAGATAAGGAACAGGAGTGGGAGAAGGAGTATGAGAAGTAATAGGAGTAGGAGAAGAAGTTGGAGTAAGAGTAGTAGGAGGAGCAGCAGCAGGACTAGTGATAGGAGTAAGAGTAGAAGGAAAAAGAGTAATAGTAGTAGGAGTAGGCATGGAGAAAGAGGAAGAGGCAGAGGAGTTAAAGTAGGAGGAGAAGGAGTAAAAGGAGTAGCAGCAGGGGTAGGAGTAGTAGAAGTAGGAAGAGCAGTAGGAGTTCCCAAGAATGTAAATAGAAATGAATCTCGCTTTTTTTTCCCCTGCGGTGAGGTGTCTGTGTCACCCCTGGTCTACTGATAAGAATATCATAGTTTTCTGACTCTTGGAGGTGGGGTCTCAAAGTCAATCTCATTCTCTAAAATGGGGTTTTAGAAATGACGTCTGGTCAGCTTCGTTTCAAGATTTTGACTATAATTCTGTTGTTATCATTTGTCGAAATTAATTTTTGAGGAATACTGATATTTCAATAAAATATGCTTCAGATTCTCGGCATTTTAAAACTACTGTAATAAAATTGATCCCAGAGTGTCAATCCCCCCCCTCCCCCCATGTACAGATAGGGTTAAACCAGTGTACCCTTTTTTCTTCTCAGTATGCAAAGTATCTTGAACAGCACAGCTTGGATGGAGTTCGCAGTGTGTACCAACGAGCATGTGACATACATCTTCCAAAGAAACCCTACATTCACTTAGCTTGGACCGCATTCGAAGAAAGAAGAGGTAAGCACCGAAAAGTATTTATCTTAAATCTCTAACTTCATATAAGTTTGCCAATGAATAACACTACAGTTTACAAGCCACAGTCTATGTGTGGTCTAAAATTTTAATTTTTTGACCAAAAGTAGGACATTTGTATTTTTCAAACCTTTGCTTCTATCAAAATATATGTTAAGTTCCAGAAATTTACCATTTTATTATTTTTGTAGGTATTTTTTTCTTCTTTATAACATACTCTTGTCACAGTTTGAACTTATGTTTTTCGTTAAGATTGAAACTGTAAAACCAACTCATTTTTCAGGTAATTATGCCCTGGCTAGAAAGATCTTGATGAACATTGAATCTAATGTTCCTGGCCTTGCTATGGTGTGCATGCGGAGAATAAGCCTTGAGCGTCGCAACAAAAACCACAAATCGGCTGAGGAGCTGTTTAAGAGCTACATTGAAAAGGCAGTCAGTCACAAAACCAAGACATTTTTCTCAATAAAGTATGCCAGATACCTTCAAAAGGTTTGTTCAGCTTAAGTTGTAAAACATGCATGGATACTCACTTTTCAGTGACTTTGTCTTTTGGGGGAAGCTCAAGATCTTAGGGGCCAAAAAAAGTTGCCAAACCAAAGTGCATATCATCCTTATCAAGAATAACCTTCTTTCACATGATACAGTGGCCTCCGCCTACCATCATGCTGTCCAGCATCAGGACATGTAAGACCATGATTGTTAAGTCAAAAATAATTGCAGGATTTTACCCATTGTTAAAGGTATAGTGTGGGTGTTATTTGAAAAAGCTTATAAGTTAAAAAAAAAATGATAAAGTAAAAAAGCCCCTCCACTTGGAAGAAAATAAGCTTCTTAGACAGACAGGGTTCTAAAGAGGAGTAAAAAAGAGCCTGCGAGTCAGGGGTGAAATGATCAGTCAAAATAAAAAAATAAAAAAATAACCTTTGGTTAATTTTTGGTCCCCTAGGTGTCTGTAAATTTTGATGAACTGTTTTTTTTTAAAAATAGGTATTTTTTTTAGGGAAAATGACAAAAATTGACAGAAAAGAATTGCATTCGTTATGGGTTTTGTTCTTGTGTCTTTGCCAAGGCTTCCAAAAATAGAAAGCCAAGTCATCGAATTGAAGGAAGTGAAAGGATTTTGGCACACCGAGGATAAATTAAAAGTGATTTTGTTTCCTTTAAATTTAAGCATAGATAGAACAGAGTGATACTTAGAGAGTATTTTTCAGCCCACACAATCAGCCTACACTGCAAAATGTAAACTGTCCTATCCGTGTGGGCAGTATTTTGGGTTATTTTTTACAATATTATTCATAAATGAAAAAATATAGCACACTTTGATTCTTGCTGCAAGTTTATGTATGTTTTTGGACGCCTTGGTCTTTGATCATCAATTTCTATTTATATATGGTATCCTTAAGATTTCAGCAAGTGCCAAGGCTTTTGTTCTTTGTGTCCTATTGGTTTGAAATGCTGTAGCTTAAAGTTCTTAAGTCAAGAATGTATATAATGAATTTCCCATGATATGCACTTTTTTTTACTTACAATTAGATTGGGCTTATTTCCTTTCTTAATTTCAGATTATTGGAGACACAAACAGGGCTAGAAAGATCCTCACAGATGCCTTAGAGGTTGACAGTGTAAGTGAAAGAACGTTAGTACTGTTACCAAACAAAATTTATAAGACTACATGTATTGATGTTCTCCTTTTGTCTGCTGAAAACATTTTTCTTTTCTAATCATCTCTAATTTTGCTTTATGTAGACTATTGTAATTATTTCTAATAAAAGTAATATTCTCTCTAAGGGAAAACTTAAAAGTTTTTAAATCATTTCTTAAGAACTGAAGTCCTTATTCATAAGAAAGAACAGTTTTACTTAGATCAGAAAAATTGACACATTTAGTTTTTCTCAGAGTCATTTTTATGCAAACTTTTCAGACAAATGAAAAGATCTTTCTGCAGCTCTTAGATGTAGAGTATCAGTCTCAGCCGATTGTGGAGAGAAGAGTTATGGATATCTTTGCACGGATGCTCAAGAGTGATGTCTCTATGGAGTTCAAAGTCAAAGTTTCTCAGAGACGAATGGAATTTTTGGAGGACTTTGGAGAATGCATTAAAACGTACATATATAATATAAACATGTATTAATAACATTACTGTTTATAAATTACTTTCACATAATTTTGTCATGTAAAAGAATGTGAACGAAAAAAAAAAAATCTCATTGAGTTTTCATAGACCTGCCAACGTTACGCTTTGGGAGTAATTTATTACGCCAAACTGTGGCAAATTACGCCTTATAGGCGGTCCTTGCCGTTACTGAAAACAGTACGGTCTAAAACTTCAGTTTCTAGCCACTGGTTCAGATGTGGCCCAACAAAATAGACTTCATACAAATAACATAGGATAGCCCCCTGATCCCCTTCCCTATTCTTTTCCCCCCACTAACTTAGTTCTAGAAATTTTGACAGGGTCAGGTGGCATCCCTGAAGTACTAAAAAATTTTTCTTCATAATATTTAAGCAGTTTTTTTTTAATTTTTTTCAATCTTTCTAAGTTTAAAGTTAAAGTTTTGTTTATTTATGTACATTGTGCCTACAAACTTGAGCATATGAAGTTAGTATTAGATAAATCTTTAATACCTCATTAATGAAATTCCATTAATGTCCTTTTCGTTATCCTGCTTAATGATGACACAATATTGTTGGCTTTGCTATTTTTTTTTTTAAGAGGTGTTATCTATGAATAATGCTCTCAATTGTGGAAAATTACATTGACATTTTTATTCCCATTTTACAGAATAACAGAAGCTTATGATGAGCATCAAAGGTTGGTGAAGGAGGCAAACAGCAAAAAGCGAAAACCAGAAAAAGAGAAAGGGTGAGTAATCTTTTGAAAATAGCTAAAAATTATTCTTCCATTGAGGAAACGGCAACATTTTAAAAGCTGCCAAAAGAATTTTAAATGTTCCTGAGAAATAAATATTTGAAACTATACTGTGCTTTGTTATAACTATTTTAATCTTTAAACTAACTCAGATAAAAGTTATGAGGATATGAACTCAGACCTGAAGCATAGCGATTAGTCTGACCCACTATTTCTCCAATCAGTGAAAAACACTTTAAAAAAATGGATCTGTAGCTGACATTTATCTGGTACATTGTATATTTTGGCCCTGCTTACTGCCCCTTACAGTAAAATTGATATCAAATCTACTAGATCTAGAACGATTCTGAATATTTTCATCCGTCCAAACTAAATCTAAATTAGGATCTAGATCTACATCTAAAACTCGATCTCGGCATTGTTCATCTAGTAATGCAATCAAATCATTTTCCTCATCACTTTAATCGTCTGAAAATAAAGCAATCAAGTTTTTTCTGACCATCAAGGCCGACAAAGCCCTGGAGGTCCGGCGACAGGTTCATCAGAATTTATTTTTTTGTCGTTACACAGCGTCTTGAAATCTTGAAGGAAATTTTGGTGTGTGGTTTTATTTCTTTTATGAAGAGTTAGAAAGAAAAAACTCTTTCCAAAGATCATTACTGAAGATTTTGCCATTTTGCTATAGTGACTTCTTGGTGTTTTGTAAAAGCTGATTAAATTGGCTCAAACAATATGACGGCTTCCAAAGACCCGATATAGTTGTATTTTTACAGTTCTTAGGTTAAAAACTCATGAAGATCATCTCGATATATTCATATGACTTTTTTTTATGGTAATCCTTACTTCCCTGAAACTGACAGTGACATAAATTTAAATTGTGTACTTTTTTTTTTATCAATGCACCCAAAGATCAGAGGAATCCTCAGAGAAAAGAACTAAAGTAGACAACCAAGCAGCTGCAGCGCCAGTAGAACACATCCCTCCAGCTCCTGTTCCTCCTCCCCCTGTAGGTCATCCTATGCCACCAGACCCAAACTATGGCCACAATCCACCCTCCTGGCCACCTGGGCCTGGCTATGGTCCAATGGTAAGTAAGCCTCATAGAGTAATTTTATAGTAGCAGTGTCTGCATGACATTGACTGAATGAGCAATGTATTCCTAATCCTATTATGAAGTCAAAAAAAATTCAGAGGCTGGAAATTGATGTGAGTTTGACTTTGAGTTTGAGACAATTTAGTTTGGCATGTCTGAATTGTAGAGGTGTGTGGTAAAAATTTAATCGTGGATAAATTTAAAAACTAAAATACTTTTTTGACTTGTAAGAACTTCGTTCGCCACTTCGTAAATATTGAGCAAGTAATAATATTGTTGTTATTTTTATTTCCACAGTCTGGGGGCTACATGGCATACCCTTATCCTGCATACCCTCCTCAATACAATTACTATGGATATTGAAAAAACAAGAACCATGGTAGATTTACAAGACCCAAGTGTTGAATAAAAATTCAGACTGAATGAGAAATAATTATTTTTCTTTTTAAAATGATAATCCTCTGTTGGTTAGCTGTGTGCAAGAGTGCATCAACGAACTTGGCTCAGTACAAAGCATTATGTGTGTAGGAAGATTTTCTTTGCTTGCAGTTGGCAAATCGTAACATGATAGTGATAAACTGCTTTACTTAATAGGCACCCATGTGACTTGTCTTACTTTTTTATTCTCAATTTATTTATTTATTTATTTTTAAATAGTATAGTACAAGTATTGATTTGCAGTCTAATTACAGAAAATGGCATTTATTCTTTACTTGAGATTTTTGTGAAATTCAGAGTGTCATCAATTTACTAAAGAAGACAAAGTTCTGCAAGTATGAAGTACAAATAGGTTAAATTTTAAGTAAAGTGAGGGCCATGTAAAGTGACCAAATTGTAAATTATTGTATTTTTACCTTTAAAAAAATCAAAGCTGCTAATGTCCAAGAGTATTTAAAAAAGAGATTGTGAATGCCAGTGCATGAGATTAATTATGTTGCAATTTTTTCTAGATAGATATAGTGGATATTATTGTAAAGTAAAATGAATTTCTATATCAATAGAATCTTCAGCTGTCGGTCTTAACTTTTATGATGATAATGCACATTTGTATGATACTGCATTGTTGAAATAATGTCTTTCCATTGATAACATTAAAAAAAGAATAAAACAAAATGTTTCTGATGATGGATGTTTTTACTCAATTTGAGCAAGTTGATTGAATGATAATGGTTTTTCTATTCAATTTATTTTCTTACAAAACTTTGAGCTATAAAAATACATGTGGTACATGATACAAACTATTTTTCTCTGCAGCACAAATCGCTTACAATTTTTTGTAACATTTTCCCCACCTTATAGACTACATTTGTACTTGCAAAAATGTATCCTTCAAAGAAGCACATTGTGAAACCTACGGTAAACCGAAATCGTCGGCCAGCATACTATCGCTAAACCGAAAGGAAATGACGAACTTCATACCGCTGGGTGGTAGAGTTTCTCGAAAAATCAGCGTATTCGGACATACCTTTCCCTCCCTTATGCAATGCAGTACCCATGAATCATCAAATCTATCACTAACAAGGCCTACCATCACCCCCCTCTCGCTATATAATCAGCGCTAGCAATAGGCTTACAGTTACACGCTGATCGTTGTGACACGTGAACCACCGGGTCTAGACCTAAGGGTAGACCCATGCAGTCTCTATCACTAAAATAATGTGCGGAGCCAAGCAAACGTTGTTGCATCACTCTGTAGAGTACAGGCTGATCTGCGCGAGCCTTCTAGATCTAGCCCAACACAGTCTCTAATATAACGCTGAATGTCGGAAGCCAAGCAAACATTGTTGCATCACTCATCACTGTCTGTGCGCATGTGATCATAGACCGGGCTGGCTAAGTGACTGCTCAGTGGACAAACTTAGACGATGCTAAATTGTTTGCAGTAGTTCAGGCCCGCACACGCATTGTTACAGAGGGGTCAAGGGGTGCCTTTAAATTGAAAGGGGGGAGTGAGAGAGAGAGAGAGAGAGAGAGAGAGAGAGAGAGAGAGGTGGGGGGAGGTCATTAAAAAGATGGAGAGAGAGAATGAGAAAGAGGGAGGGGGTCATTAAAAAGATCGAGAGAGAGAAAATTGGGGGGGGGGGGGGGGGGAGAGATTAAAAGAATGGGGGGGGGGTTAAAAAGATCGAGAGAGATGTGTTGAATGGCAGGCAGATAAAAAGGAATCAATCAATCATAATTTAAGCAACTCTTTTAGTGCCTGCTGTCACTCTTTAAAAACCTGATCGAACAAAAATATGCCCAATGTGCTATTGGTAGGGAAAATCTCACACACACACACACATTCACAGATACTGAGATACACAAAGCAAAGGGGGCTTGGCGAAACTCATTAAACATTTGTTCCAAGAAGGGACATCACCCAATTTTTAATTCAAATTTCGTGGCTTGTATCCCTTTCGTTTTTTTTTTCGTTTTATCTTGACTATGTTTAAACCAAAATATGTTTAAACCGAAATTGAAATTCGACCCCCTAAAATTTCGGTTTAAACGTGTTCCACTGTAGTTGGAAAGAGAAAAGAACAAATGACAGTATCCTAAAAGAGCTAGGTGTCACACGAAAGCTATTGAGTGAGGTCCAAAAACGCAGACTCGGATATACGGGCCATGCAATACGCAACACAAAGACTGATCTAATGAAGACAGTCCTGCAAGGAAAGTTTGCCAGCAAAAGAAAAAAAGGCAGACCTCCCACCACCTTGATTGACAACATTGAGAAGAGCAGTGGTCTAAGTTTATACAAAATAAGTCTGCGGAGTAGGGACAGAAACAAATGGCGTGCTGTTGTGATGTCTGCTGGAGATCCTATCGACGAACACGGCGACGGATACAAGTAACAAGTAAGTACGTGCTAAAACAGGAATAAGCACAGATCTTTTGACACACATCCACAGATTTTCGCACAACTGTACAAAAATTACAAAAATTGTGTAGCAGTGAAGCACACCGTACATTCAACTGATACCAGTATGTGAACAATTGTTTATCCAATGAACTGGTGTGAGGCCCACTTTCAGTTCCAGAGGTGAAGGCAAATTAAAAAAGTTGCTTCTTAGACCCTAATTGAAATTTTAAACAAGAAAAGGTCTGATGCTGGCAATACCCCAGACCATAATCTGACATGAACAGTAATAAATACATGTACTGGTGATGGGCCAAAGAGTAAAAAAGTATGTGGAACATCACGATAAGAAAGGGAAGAAGAATGGTAGCCAAAGAACATCCTACTACAAGTACTTGTACATGTAACAGCACAAGATGGATCAAAGAAAACGCCACCATGACTGTCCGTTTTGACTTCATATATTTTAGTCCACGTTAAGGAAGCACAACTTCCCCACAATGAACTGTGCGACAAGCATCCACTTCGGAAAAAAGAAGTAATGCAAAAACAATAAAGTCTATCATTGTGTCCATAAACATTTTATTTTCAATTTCTGTAAATTCGATCACACTTGCATGCTTTGACTTTGAGTGCTGCTATATCTCATGTAGTTTGCTAGATTAAGCCTACAACTGTACAAAAATTACAATGATCTTCACAGCCATCATGAGACAGCTTCCTCATTGTGAAGAGTGGTTCTGCGCATGTCAGGTCACTCCATCTCAGCTGTATTCAGCTATTCTATGAATAGTCAGGGACGACAGAATCTAAATTAGTAGTATTAGTACATTTTATACCTCTCATAAAATTGAGGTAGGCCTACATACAGATCATACTCAAACCATTTCCTGATTGACACAAAAATAATACGCTTAATACAGTTTTTTTTCTTCTCTTTTTCTTACAACAGCAAAAAATTGTCTATTTTCATGATCTGTCTAGTAAAATACCAGCCTTGCTAGCACTTAACTTTAACACACAGACTTTTATTTGTACGAGCGTAATTAGAAACAAACATGTAGATCTAGTACTAGATGTGTAATCCTACTCTGCATTCAGTATACGTCGATTGTAAATGTATGAATCATCTTCACATGGTTCAAGGGGCGTCTCGTCAGCCTTTCCAAACTTATCTGGATCTGTATCCACATCCATGTATCCTAGGAGGGCTCGCACAAGCCTTCCCTCTCCGCGGTGCTGCCAGGCAGGAGGCGTCAGGTCGTCCTCGAGGACTCCAAGAACCTTCAGGCCTGGCAGGTGTTCCTCTAGCTGCAGAGTCAGCAGACCCAAGTGCTTCACACTCGGGAGATTTGACACACGCAGACCTTGGAGTTTCCTGCAGCATGATGAAAGAGGAAGAGAACGTAAGCGCATTATGGTATATTTTCTTTTCGTCCACCTGCCAGATTTACAGAAAAATTGCATTGCAATATGATACATAAACATTTAAAATAGGTAATTCAAGGCTTAATTGATGAATTCAGATACACATTGCAAATTGACAAAAGTTGGAATACAGTATATTTTATATAATGGGATACATTGCTCAGAAAATTTCCTGAAGATACTTATAAGCATTATGTTTTTGGCCTGTCTCTGAGAAGTCAATGCAAAAAACAACACATTTAAGTGTTTACTCACGTCAAACAATGCAGAGAGGACAATCCGTTGTCAGTTACTTGCGCACAGTTTTCTAAATCAACAAATTCCAAAGACTCTTTCAATCGGTGCAGACGGGCCAGACACCAGTCATCAAAATAATGACAGTTTTTGAACTTCAGGTAGCGAACTTTGGTTAGGTGTCCTGAAGAAAAAAAAAAATGAAACAAAACATCACTTTAAATTTGACATTAGCATACAGCTTTAATTCTGAGCATCATGGAATTAAAACAGTAACATACAAAACTGGAAAAGCCAGGGGATGAAAAAGTTAAATATTACCCTTTTAAATTTAAAGCAGACAAAATGAGTTATGAAAGTCAGTGACAGAAAAAACAAAACAAAAATGAGAGTAATAGAAAAGAGAAAAATCTTGTTAGCAAGATAATAATGACTAAAGTAACTATAGTTTGAGGGGACGCAGTGGCCCTGGTATAGAACACCGGCTTCCGACGAAAAGGTCCATGTTTGAGCCTTGTTGATTTTGCACCCCACTGGTTGGGTCGGTGTCAGTTTAATCTGACCGACTGAGAGAGGAGTCATAGTATCTCGACCCTGATCATGTGTGGCAGCACCTAAAATTGTCAGACGCCAGTCTTGGGATTTGTCCACAATATAGCCTATTTAGTGCTGACGTTGAACGTTAAAACCATCTCAACTCAACTTAACTATGGTTTGACTAGTACATCCTCTATAAAAGAATTAGAATAGGCTAAATACTGAATAGTGCAAAAATGAAAAATCCCTTACATCCCTTTCGCAAGCCCTATCCTTTATTAGGTTTGAAAACAAAATAAAAATTATGGGCCCAATACGCAATAATAAGAAAAAATTATGTTTTTCTCTGATCATGTATCGTGCTCAATAGGACAATATAATTGATAGAGTAGTTTTAACATTACAAACAATTTAAAAACTCACCGAGTATGTCAAATGCAACATATGTGATGTTGGGGATATTGCTTGCATCAATAGCCTCAACAAACAGGTTTTCTACATTTTTTCTAGGTAATGAGTAGTTTCCATTGGCATCCTTCACAAACCAATGATCTCTTCCTACAAACTTGACAGCCCCCCCTCTGGCTACAATGAAATGGGCTGCTGCAAGCTCTGGGCCTAAAACTCGTGTTCTGTCTTCAAGGTATCTAGAAAATAAAGAAAATAAATAAAAAGAACCATTTCCAACTTAGAATTAAAATTTTGTATTCCCTTGCTAAATTCCTCATACAAAAACCAAGAAAAATGCATCAATTCTTTAGAATAATATGCGAAAACTATCCTCAAGACATTAAAAAATTACCATGTATAAGGAAAAAAATACAATCACAGAAAAAGCCATGAAATGTATGCACTTTTAAGAAAACATAATTCTCAAATAAGGTTATAATCAGCAATTTAAAAAGATGTTTATATGATATGGAGGGCTATTTCACCAAAAGTTTTAATTCCACTTTGTTGGAAGACACAAGTAATGCTCAAAAAGCAGAATTGCTATAGCTCTTCTAATGACGTGAATTGTTACACCATATAAATCAATCGTTTCCTTGTACTATAGCTTGATGATCTACATGTATTTATTCTGTTCCCCCCTCCCTCCAACAAATTCTGATTGAAAGTGGTAAAAGCAGCCAAAAATGTACACATTTGGCTTTGCAAAATGTTGCAACTAAAAACAGCAAAAGTTGCCAAAAGTTGCAGCAACAAAAAGCCAATACTTTAAGAACAATTATATAATTAGTAATGTACTTTCACTTATTCATAAATCTGTGTTGTGATAAACATGAATAATACAACAGTTATAATTTAAGTCTCATCACTAAACAGTTGCAAAAAGTACACGATCAAGATACATGTGATAAAAAGAAGTGACAGAGAGAGAGAGAGAGAGAGAGAGAGAGAGAGAGAGAGAGAGAGAGAGAGAGAGAGAGAAGAGAAGAGAGAGAGAGAAAGAGGGGGGGGGGGGGGGGGGTAGGAGTGGTTAGGTAGTCTCAAATATTGAGAAACTACGCAAGGTAAAGACTATGAGAAACAGAAATAAAAAAAAAAAAAACAGAAAACTAATAACAGCCTATTTGAAGGGTCATGGGTCACGTTAACTTTATATTTTAAAAGTCCCTCTGCAATCATAATTTACTGTACTATTGTAGATACAACTGTAGTAATAGTGATTTAAAAATGAATCAACTAAGCAGAGATCTAATTAGTGGATCAAACAAGATTTAAAATATAGTCTATGGGACAAAAAAGGTTTGAGAATATGTAATATTAGGCCTATTACTGAAAATTGAGAGAAACATTCAGAGACAGACTGAGACAAACAAAGACAAATAGATGGACATTGATAGAGATTTTTTACTAATCAAGGAAAACCAACTAAGAGGTCTCACAAGTTTACTGGTTGAGGCAGATTGATAATAAATTTTATATTAGAAATCAAGAGAGTTTCTGCGCGCACACCACATTTTTGGTCTCACCCATCAAGTAATCCTCATTCGGATTTTCTTTTTTATTTGATCATTACCTTCCTTTAAGAACCAAAAATATTATTGTGAATGTTTTCATTTTTATCTGAACAAAATAAGGAGAATCAATATGCACTGGTCTGATACCTCTCCAGGGAAATTGTCCTTGAAAGTTGAAAGGCTAAAAAAATAATATTATAATAACATGTTCTGATGTAGCTACAGACTTTCTTCCGCTCTCTCTGTGTCTTTTTGTCTATAAGAAAAAGACAATGATATTATTGAAATTTTCCGTAATAAGAGTAAAAATTGCAAAAAGTTGTGATTTGGCTAAAAGTTGCAAAAAAAAAAAACAAGTCGCAAGTTCCGATCGCAACTTTCCACAGGGACAGATTATAACCCGAAGGTAAGCTCATTACTGACAAGTAAGTAGTTCTTGTTGAGTTCGTTTAACATCCAACATCAGCACAGTATAGGCTATATTGTGGACAGGCCTCAAGACTAACGTCTGACAATTTTATATTTTGATGCCTTTTATCCACAAAGTATATATAAACAAAAAACAAGACTTACCTTTGATCTTCTTTATGCATTTTATAGCGTAGATTGTTTCGCCAAAGGTTAATTGCGTCATTATCATTGAAGTTGAGATCCCAATGTAACCATGCCTGAACTTCCTTGGAGATGCCATACTTTTTCGAGTAGAACCGGCTGTCAAAAACACCTTTTTTATGACCTTCCCAATTAGGGTTCTGGTGAGTTTGAAAATACTCCCTCTCAGTGTTTCTTACAGGATCAGGCAAATCATATCCCATAAAGTGATCGGGAATCGGCTCATCTTTGAACAATTTGTACTCTGTATCTTTTCCATGCATCAATGAATTTTTCTCCTGTTCTGGACCCCACTTATCTGCTTTTTCGCCTTCATCATTTCTTGACTTCGATAAATAACGGATGCTCCTCACCCAGGAATTACCTGATGTTAAGAAAGCGTGTTTCTTAAAAAAATGAAGAGAAAGGAAACAAGATATGATTAATTTCAGAGAAATGTGTAAAATACTGATCAATACTACTTAGTCTTAGATAACGATGGAAACAGTGATCTCTCTGCATTTTCAACTTGCATTTATAACTTTGGAGGTTAAGAAAGATGTTCACACCTAGATCTACACATGTACATGTAACATAGTAAGTAACCATGAACCTTATTTTTAGGGTACGTAGAGGTCTAGTGGTATACATAAACCATGCTCGTTTTGAGTGGCAAGGTGATTCGGTGCAGCTGCATCTACAAGCCGAGGGTACTAATTCCACACTTTAGAGCATTCATTGTTCGACCATTTTCATGAAGTAAAAGCCTAGATCTAGTCTCTAGATTGCATTGCTTCTACCAGTACTACTGTGGAAAAAGACCTAAAAATTCCAGAAATCTAGATAGGAAATGGATAATTATTTCAGTGGTCTGCCTCTCCTAAAACCTAAGATTCTAATTTAGTGGTAGTTGTCACAAAGATCATAATAAAGGTAAATAAGAACATAATTATAAGAAGAACAGATACTTTTAGATCTAATTTAGGCTACCTTCAGTAATACTCGGGCATTTGCCATAATTAATTTGTGATGTCAAGTCTAACCAGATGCAGGCTAATGACGATCCTGATTCGCATCAGCAAAATGAATACAATTTTATTTGAGAATCTTGAACCCGATTATGATAAAATCTAGATCTAGATTCTAGGTCTACATCCATCTAGAGATAGAATAAATGAACTCCGAAGTCAACTTTTGTGCACATAGATTTTCTAGTCATATCCAATAATTTCCATCCATCTTATTTAGGAGAAGAAAGGACAAAAGCATAGTAGCGACTAGCGAGACTGCTAAAGACTAGTAGATCTAGACCCATTATGTAGAGTACACGGAGTAAGCTTATCACTCACAGATTTCTATTAATAGCAATCTGTACAGTCATGTAGATCCTATGACAAAACAAGGGCGATAAGTTTCGGTTTCGATTCAGGCTAACTTAGATTATCTCAGATTTACAATAATTACTACATGTTTATTTGGATTCTTTGAGTTTTATTGATATTGTTAATATTTTATAACCACCAATTTAAAAATCAGGAGGGTCACTCGTTGGTTATAGTTAATGTGACTCAAAAGGTTCGTTTTTAAGATCATCACCATAAATTGTCAATAATTGCACCATTAGGCTATAGTTTTAGAATCAAGCCACTGAGTGACAAGATACACATGCCTACACTTACCCTTACCTTGAACTTCGTCATTTAGAGTAAGAAATAATTTTGGGTTACTGTTGCGCTCCAGTTTATTGGTAGAGTTTCTGGTAAGTTTTGCCTCTATCAAATGGGGAAACCATTACAGTACAATTCGGACTCAAAGAACTAGCTTGTTAATGTTCAATATTTTGTTGGATGCATGGTTCATGAAAGCTATATATATATATATATGGCTTACTACAGACAATGGGCATACCATACTTCGATTACATCACTGTCCCTAGATAGTGTTGAGCCAACCACAGACACACACACACACACACCTCATGCTTTGAATCCAGCTATTTTTAATCTCTAATCTTTCTCAACGATCGTCTGCAGCTTCCACTTCTTTCTCCCTCCCCTATCTGCTTATTATTTTTCATTATGACCCACCCTTTTACTGTACACTACACTACATGATTTTTTCGTCCTGACTTATAGCAGAAGTGTAATTTTTGGCAAAGACCAAACAAATCTTTCTTCGTCTTATTTTCTGGGATTTTTTCCCCTGCACTTCTGGTTCTTTGGATCCAAGGTTGGGTATGAGATTAGTTTGTTTGGCCCAAGGTGTCAGACAAAGAAGAAAATCAGGGATTTTTATCTGTTCGTTGAATGTAGGATGTTCTTTGAGTTTGTTGTATTCGAGTTCTTCTGTAATTCAGCTTGAATCACAAAACATGACAGATTGTAAAAACTAATCATTGTTAGCACCTATGTATTTTTTTTTACATATGGCATTATGAGATATAGATGTGGATGTTTATATATATATATATATCTAAATGTTTAGAGATCTAATCTTTATCTGTGATAGAGGCCCTACTGATATAAGATTTTGTTGTAATAAAAAAAAAATTGAGGAAATTGAATACTTGAAAAAAACCCAGTATAAGGCCTGTTTACTGCTGCATACTTCAGGCACTGGCATGCTGTATAAAAGTGTTGTTTTCTTTAGACTAGGCAGATCAAGAGGATATTTTTCCTATAAAGGCATTCACTAATTTTAACAGTTTAATACAGTCTCTTGGCTATAGTATTTACAATTACAGTATGTCCACATGTGTGTGAAAGAAAGGGAAAGAGTGTTAAAATTGTGTACCAGAGATTTAGTGTATATAACTGATCTAGAAATGGACACCATCAACCAAGGAAAGTTGTTCAGATCAAATTCGTAAAATCTATTTGCTGGTATTAGTGTACACAAGGATTATGCTAGCATGTGATTCTATAGTGAAGCTCCAATGCAACAATTTAGAAGTTCATTTAAATAGGTTTGGAAATTTCTGTTAATAGAAAAATTGAACTTATTAAGTTGAGATTATTTTTTTTCTCCATGCCACTATTAGTTTAGATGCTGACGTTGGACATCAAAGAGAGCATGCTGCAGTTACATCAAAATCCTTGAATTGATAGTTTGCTTTACACATTGATTTTGATAATTTGCTATATCAGATGAATGGAAACAGAGCATTTAAAATTTATTTTCAAAGCTTACTTTGAAGCTTACTTTGATAAAAACTTTAAAATCTTGCTTGCTTTTTTCAGTTTTGTTCACAGCCAAAATGATCCCTAGAACTCAACTTCAAAACTGTCTCAAGAAAGTCTTCTTTTCTCCCAAAATACCACAAAGAGAAATTCATCATCTGAGGAGCTCTTTCACAACTGCGACATATAAGAATATTTTGAAAACACCAGGATGTCAGATGCTTCACCATCAGAAACGGTGTTTCTGGGGAGTGGATGTGGCTTTCAATAGGTAGGCTTATATAAATATCATTTAACTTTTTTTTCTGTTAATCTTCACCACTACTCGTTATTTGTATTACGTTAAGCCATTTTTGGGTGAAAATCACCTGGTGACCTATAAGAGAAAAAAAAGCAAGGTAACCTGCGCCATTGTTTTGTTTTTAACAGTAAACCACTCGTAGGTGTTTTTCAGTGACCCTAAAAAAGGATTAAAAACAGTTTGCATGTGGCGGAAAATAGTTATGTAAATTGTAAAAGGTGCATCTATCTATTGATCTTGCAATCAATCCATTTACTTATCTTTATATTTATCTATATTTCTATCCATCTCTCTGTTTCTCTGTACAAATAAAACTATTTTTTATGTCCATCAAAGCTTAGCACGAGGAATGTTTTTACCACCTTTGACGTCCTCTCTGTCATTTTATCATTCTATATTCTCTATCTATGGATCTAACTAAGAAGAGAAAATGGAGGAAAAAGAAGAAAAGGAAAACTAAAAACAGGAATAAAATGAAGTAGCCCAACATTGATGCAAGAAGAGGAGGAGGAGAGGGAGAGCAGTGCAAAGAGGATGAGAGAAGAGGTGCAGCAGGAGGAGGAGCAGGAAGACGAAGATAGGTAGGAGGCGGAGAGGCAGTAGGAGAAACAGTAGTAGGGGGAGCAGAGGAGGTACAGCAGGAGGAGGAGCAGAAAGAGGAAGATAAGCAGGAGGCAGAGGAGCAGCAGGAGGAACAGTAGTAGGACGAGGAAAAGGGGGAGGTGCTGCAGGAGTATGAAGAGGAAAAGCACCGGGACGGAGTGGTGGAAGAGGAAAAGGAGCAGCAGGAGGAACAGTAGAATGAAGCTGAGAACCAAGAGCAGGAAGAGAAACAGGATCAGGATGAACTAGGGATGATCTAGTAGCAGCAGGTGAAACATGAGAAGTTAGGAACAGCAGTATCTAATATGAGCAGGAGGAGGTACAGGCGTAAGAGGAGGGGTAGAAGGAGGCGACAGTGGAAGAGGAGGGACATCAGCAGGAGCAGGTGTAGATACATAGGAGGAGGTCCAGGAGGAGGAACAGGAGAATCAAAAGATGAACGGGGCGAAGACGTGCAGAATGACCAGGAGAGCAAAGAGGGAGGAGGAGGAGGGAGGAAGAGCAGAAGGAGGAGGATCAGGAGGAAGTTAAGAGCAAAGGGAGGAGAAGCAAGAGGAAGTAAAAGCAGAGGGAGTAAGAGCAGGAGGGAGGAAGAAGGAGAAGCAGAAGGGAGGCATATACAGAGGGAGAAGGAGCCGGAGGGAAGAAGAGCAGAAGGGAGGAAAAAGAGTAGGGAGAAAAAGCAGGAGAGAGGAAGAGCAGAGGGAGGAAGAAGAGGAAGGAGGAGCAGAGGGAGGAAGAGTAGAAGGAGGAGGAGGAGAAGAAGGGAGGAAGAGCAGGAGCATGGTTATGAACAGCTAATAGCCTACTATACCTTTGAAGGAGAGAGAGAGAGGGAGAGAGAGGAAGGGAGGGGGGGGGCAGAGTGACAGAGGAGAGAGAGAGAGAAAGGGAGAGAGCGAGTATATCCATTGCTGAAGTTTATTTACGAGTATACGGGTGTTTTTCACCCATGTCTGGATTGGCTTGAAGGAAACCACATGGTTCAGAAAAATTTTGATAAACGAACAACACAGATAGAAGCATAAAACACAAATTGGTTTTTTTCAGCAACGAGTGGCGGTGAAGGTAAAAAACAATTTAAAGTTTAAAAGGGAAAAAACCCTCAATTATTTTAGATTAATGGGATAATGCACAAGCAAAATATGCGAGTGGAATGAAAAACCCCCTCCAGAGTCTTTATTTTTATTCAACTGCTGAGGTAACTAAGCATTATTGAACTGCAAACTCATTAGAATCTTTTTTTTTTTCACAAGGTCTAGAGCTTTTTTAAAACCTCACAAGCTCATTAAATGGACAATGTTCAAACTGTTTGATTTGACAGCCATGGAGACTATTATGGAAACAGCTTATTTTTACAGTGTAAAACAGTGATTAAGCTAAGGGTCCCTCAAAAGGTACCTAGAAGTCTGTTGTTTTTAAAGAAATTCATAGCTATTCGTTTTATTCTTTTTAAATTAAATAAAAAAACAAACAAAAAAACGAAATAGATATACTTGGTTATACAAAATGAAATGAATATTCTTTTTTTTTTTTTTTTGTTGAAGAGGGGGGGGGGGGGGGGGGGGAGCATCTCTGGTTATTAATGTAGGTACACTAAACTAAATAAAATTGCATTTAGGCTTCCAATTGTTATTGATATGGATAGATCTTTTGATTCTAAGAATTATGACACCAAATTCAGCTGTATAGCTTGATTTTGAAAATATCAAAATTTTGAAAAAAATCCCCATTTTCAGCAACTACGCACTGAACCAAGTTAAGAGCTTCATATGAAATAAACTACACACCCGAAGTTGATCATTTTTGTGTTTTTAATGTATGGCAATGTCCTGTTTCATGTGATTTCAGAGAAGTATTTTCGATACACGTTCTAGCATTATATATGTTCTCTCTTGTTTTACTCAGAGTTGATGATGAGCGAGTTCGTCTGGCTGGTCCAGATAGAGCTGCAGCTGAATGGGTTCTGAGAAATGGTGGTGTCATAAAATGGACAACATCGTCAAATCGCTTAAATGACTTTAACATGCTACCCACCACTGGGTTTGAAAGCTACAAACTTGAAGAGATAGATTTGAGCGGAACAGATATCATTGGCCTAGGCCTTGAACACTTGAGTAATTTCCAAAGTTTTTACCTTGCTAAACTTTTTGAGAATTGTGCTGCATGATTTTCATTTTTATGATATCATTACATATTAACTTCTTGTGTCATGTGTGAATCTGAATAAATGGGATGTTGGATATTTTGAATGAAAAAAAAAAAATAGATAGTTAAAATTAGATGCACTCAACTGGACCTTATTTAAACAAAAGTTTGAGCAATGTTGCAAAAATGTAACCTAATGTGAAAGTTGCTTGCTTGCTATTTTGCATTTGCTATAGAAATTTCTTACAAGAAACCATGTGATCAACTCGCATATCCACTATTAATATATATTAGTACATGTATTTGTAAGAAATTTGTCCAAGATTTCCCTGAAAAGTCTGGCTGCCACGATTGTAAGAGTTTGTTGTCTGAACTGATATCAAGCATAAGCTTCAAAGGGTTAAATCTTTTATCAAAAAAGCTGTTTTTGAAACATAAAAATATGATAGCTGTAATCCTAATGATTTTGGAATAATTATAATTAAGTTTACCTTAAATTGTTTGAAATAATAATATTGAAATAAACATGAATAAATCAAGGAAAATGAGAGCATTGTTTGTTGGTTTTCAATGAATTAAAATTAACTGAAAGTTGTAAACTATGAGTGGATGTTTGTTTCTACTTACTGTGCAGCTAGGCAAGGACTTTAAAAAGTTTTACATGTATTTTGAAAAGTACTTTTCATGCTTTCAGTCCACCTGTTTGCTCTTCACATCCATTCTCCTGCATGCATCTTTGAAATATATATATATTTTTAATGACTTTTTCCAACTGCTAACCCTATTGCCTAATATATCATTTTTTTTCATTACCTTCAACCTTAATACTCTTAACTTTTAAACTGTTTTTGTTCCTCCATTGTTGTTTTTGTCATTGATTGCTCTCTCTTTCTGTTTGTCTCCATCCTTTTCTCACCCTTCTTTCCTCCCACCTCTCTCTTTCTCTATCTCTATCACTCACATTCTCTCACTCTCTCTCTCTCTCTCTCTCTCTCTCTCTCTCTCTCTCTCTCTCTCTCTCTCTCTCTCTCTCTCTGTCTCTGCTTAACTTCATTTTGTAAATGCTAATTAAACACACACACACTTACTTTTTTTTTTTGCAGAAGACCTACACTATCTGAAGAAGATCAAACTGCATGGAGTGAAAACCATGGGGGATGATGGCCTCAGTCACCTGCCTCATGTTGCAGATACTCTTACAGCTCTGGAGATCAGCCAATGCCCAATGGTAACAGAGAAAGGCTTGGAACATGTGGTTCTGCTCAAGTAAGCATAAGTCAGAGTAAACATTAAATTGCATAGTGGATGGAGGGGCAATTTAGAATCGATAGTTACTCATAGTTGTGTATTAGCAAAAAAGTTATTTGTTTTTAACTTTTACTGCCACTCATTATTTGTATTATTATAAGCCATTCGTGAATGTTTTTCTACCCTGAAAGAGGATTTTAAAAATATTGCAAATGGAGGCAAATAGTTTTGTAATAAGCATATGTTTATCTATCAATCCAGCTATCAAGCTATTTACTCATCTATCTATTTAGCTTATCTATCTTTCTAGCTATCCCTCTATCTATTATGTCTATTTATCTATAAATCTATATCTCTATATCTCTATCTATCTGATTCTCTGTGCAAGTAAAACTATTTTTTTACGTCCAGCAAGGCTTATCACCAAGATTGTGTGTGAGAGAGAGAGAGATAGCGAACACGGGTGCACTTGTAAAATCTAAATCTAGATCCGATTCAGAGTTTGGTCTCGTATATGCTGGTAATTCGGATGTAGTGTAGCTCTTAAAAGACTAAAATAAATATAGATCTAGAACCAAATTTCTGAATCAGGATTAAGATTCTACTCTGAACTATAGTTTCTTTACTTAGGTTTACAGAAAGAACACTAGTTGTACAGCGCATAATTTTAATGATAGTAGGCCTATACAATATGATTATCAACAACATCAAGTAAGATGATTAAATACGCTCGTAATATGCGGGGATTTCTGCTTTTCCACGGAAGAATGGCAGCCCTGATCACAGCTCTGTGAATTACAAATAAAATCTGATGTAGAAATTTAATAACCTTATGTTTGTGTTTTTTTTTTTTCATTTCATCTGTGGGTGTTAATGTTTTTTTTAAATCTCTTGATCCTTTTCAAATAGATAAACAGATTTCTTCCACAACTTGCCTTTGCCTCATAATTTGGTTTTATATCCATCTTTTATCTTTGCTTATTAATTTAAAGGTTAGGAATGGTTACTTTTAATTTTTTTTTGTTGCCAACTTAACACCTATTGTATTTGCTTTTTCTCTTTTTTTTCAACCCTGTGCAGAAACCTCAAGACATTAGTAATGTATGATCTTATGGAAATCAGAGACATGGATGCAGCAGTTGCAAAACTGAAACAAAAACTGCCAGGTCTGAATAT
Organism: Elysia chlorotica; assembly: GCA_003991915.1. Lineage (NCBI taxonomy): Eukaryota > Metazoa > Mollusca > Gastropoda > Plakobranchidae > Elysia > Elysia chlorotica. The sequence continues at coordinate 125,216 of RQTK01000104.1, read as the reverse complement.
TGTAAGAGATGAACTCATCAAAGAAAAGCAATGAGTAGACTGAGATTTATGTAACCGCCATACAGTGTATATGTTTTCCTGTGATGCCCCTATGGCCTATTGTAATATTTTTGTATTGAACTTTTTTTTTGAGCTGCATGCACAAATAATAATCTAACCCATATTATTTAGCCCAAATTATTTAGGATATCTAGGGAAGGGACGGGCTGGGAGAGATTGATTGATTGATTGATGTTTATTGGTTTGTTGGGCTTCTCACCCTAAACAAACATGTCAAAAAATACAATTTTACAATGTCCAAGAAAAGATAACAAAATGGTAACATTACTTTCGATTACCTCTCTCAGTCCTTTCACCCAATTAATGAAGCTTTGATAGTAACTTTTAGTTATAAATAAGGTTTCAGTTTGATAACTTGTGCTGCTATTTCTTGGAGATAGGTAATTTAGTCTAAATTTTACCACATAAACAGACCAGGAAGAATATAATTTATCCAAAATTACAGTTCATATTGTCAAGATAACATCCAAATAAAAAGTACAAAGATTTATTGTATACAAGATTGATATACACATTCTGAAAATGATATCTGCGACACTGTGCCTAGTAGGCTGAGAATTTAACCTATATCCAAGATTTTCTTAGTTTCAAGATATGCTGTAAATATATCGCAACATTTGAATAGAGATTACATTAGTACACTTTATCTACTTCTATTTCGAATGGTCAGGTAATTGGGAGTTATGTACGTGATTCGAGAGAGAGAGAGAGAGAGAGAGAGAGAG
>RQTK01000104.1:86954-124384 GCA_003991915.1 Elysia chlorotica | reverse complement strand
GTTAAATTGGCAGGTTCACCCTTGATAATTTGGTTCTGTCTTACTGTTGAAATTGCTTAGGATGAGGCTGTATACATGCCAATACACTGTATTTGTAAAAGAGGTTTGAAATTCTGTTCATATAAATTTATAAGAAAAAGTGTTTGAAACAGTATAAGTCAACTTGCAACATGGCTACAGAGATGTAAAAAAAAATTGTGTTTTTGCTTCAATAAATTTTCTGAATATACCACACACACAACAATGTTATTTTACTCTTTAATCATTATATTTAAAGAAACTGTTGTATTTTTCTGTCAATAGAAATTTAAATCTTGAGTTCGAATACTTAACCTACCAGAACCTTTTTTATTTTACCTTGTTATGAAAATAATGGGCTTATCCTAGACGGTGTTCATGTGTGAAACTGAAAGAAGTAGCCATGACAAGATATCGTTACAAATTAGAGAGCCTATAATGCCCTTTAAATGCTTATTAAAATTGCGCCAAATAATCCCACTCAGTGAGGCGATTTAAATCTTGTATTATTTATTTTAATTTACTGACATTGTAAATCGGATAGAGAAATAAAGACAAGGATAGAACAGCCCTTACGTATCTTTTAGAAAATGATACAGTCATATTCTATTACAATTTTTACATGTTATTAAGTGGCCTTTTTTTGCGAGAGGATGCTTTCTTGCAATGTGCCCTTACGTATAGCCGTGGGACTTGGACATTCAAGAAACAGCAAAGGGGATATGCATCACAGCAACTGAGATTCGGTTAATATCAAGAATGCACAAAGTAAACAAATTAAAGCATTTTAAAAGAGGCAGGCACAGCTTCATTTAGGATTAGGCACAATAGCAAAGTTTGTTGGCCATGCCAAAAGCAGACCTAGTTTGGAAAACATTACCACTGGAAGGTGCATGGAAAGAGAACAAGAGATGACAGAAAGAGAAGATCTAAGAGGAGCTATGAGTATGGACTGGTGAAGATATACTGGTCGGACTGGAAGATGTGGAGGAACTTGGTCACCACTAACAGGCAGCAAGGCACTCCACAATGGTTATGTCAGTTTTATTTCTCCAAATGGATCCTACATTCGAAGTTTTTAAAACATTAATTTTCTCAACCTCCAAAAGATAACTTTTGTGTAACTTTAGGATCACCCTGTGTATGCCATGATATGAATTTCATTCGAAGCTCTCGATTCAAAATGACAAAAAGTCTGGTCTCACAAGTAGAAAAGTGGATAGCTGGAATTATTTTTGCTCAATGCTTTCAAAGCTCCAATAAAATGCCTAATGCGAAACAAGATGTTATCTGGGCTACCTGTACATTTCCCCCCTGCATTCATACCCACAGTTGTTTGAAGAACTGTAGGATATTATTACTAATATTATTTATTGTGCAGTTTTGCCAAAAGTTTTCATTGTAAGAACTTCAACACACCATAATGAAAACCAGTTGTCTGAATCACATAATAGCTATTAGTATTACATGTATGTTGTTTACTAAAGTAACTTATTAATGTTAGGCAAATGATACGCCATAAACCGATAGCATTGAGCGTCACCTATTTTTTGTAAAACACACCACTCTGTCAACTTAAAAAAGGTCACCATTGCCCCCGACTTTTGGCAGGAAAGTGAGCGCCATCCGGGCACTTTTTCCGAAGTGATCCCACCCAAAGCCCTCTCTTGCCATATTATTTTCAACATACCTCTTTCAAAAACGTATCCGTACCTCTTTGTCCTAGAGGGTTCCACTGTCGAGCCTGCCTTGTGATGCTGTTATAGGGTTTTCTGAAGGTGTGTCCTATCCATCACCATCTTTTAATGCGTATGTTCTCCTCCTTACTAAATACAAAATTTAGTAAAAAATAATGAACTTTTTATTCTAACTTAAAACTTTGTTTTTGCTCGTTGATTTATACTAATTTTTCGTCCTTGATTAAACTAAGTACAATAATTTGAATTTGAAAAAAATGCTTTACCTCCAGATAGCTTTTTACCCTAACTGGCAAGCGACAAAGGCCTGTGGTTTTCAATATTTTCTTTTTTTGAATACTGGGTAGAACAATTCTCTTTCAGTGGCCATCAATATTATTGATACTATTCAATTATTATTGATCCTGCTATCCTACCCCTTACAAACTTCCACCAATAGCAATGAGTCAAATATATCACCAATAAATAAATTAACACACACATATCTCTCACTCCCGCATTCACAAGCACACCAATTCTAATAAACTATGGCAAATAAATAGAAAAATGTCAAAGTTCTTAAGGGATTTTTTGTATTTATTTACAATTTCCTACAAGGTGAGTCTGGGGGAAGGGGAAGGGAGAGAAAAATATACACCATTGCACATCTTCATTATGGTCATCATCAGTAAATTCTTTAACATTGACAACATCTATCACAACAAGATGAAATAATACTTGTGCTGAGAGCAAACAAACATAAAAAAGCCACAGCTGGCATGAGTGAGATCACTGGTCTATGTGTCTGCCTATGGATATTGTTCGCTATAGCTTGTCACTGACACTTGAGCCACAAGTAATACTGGCTGTTGTGGCAGAGAAAGAGGAAGCTTTTTGAAAGGTTCAACTGAAAGGATTGCTTGCAGAGAAAATTGCTAGGTTGATCACATAAATCATTTGGGCAAAGTCTATATACTAACATTACCCTATTTTAAAAGTTAACAGTGGTAACCCTGCATGGATTTGCTTTTTCAAAGCTGCTATTCATAGCAACAAAAACTTTAAAGAAAAATTGAACCTTGAAGTTGAACACAGTCTGCTAAATTCCATGGGTCCACTTATCTCAAAATTGTTCCAGATAAAAAATAGCCTTAAGATGGGAAGTAAAAATCAAACATAACCCTTTTTTTGTAAATAATTACTTTCACAATGATTAATGAGGTTCAAAAGCTAAGTATAAAGAACACCTTTTCCACCCCTGTCCCTCTCTCAATGTGATCATTTATTTAGCTGCTCGTACCTAGTCTTTATAGATCTAATTTTAGTCACCAATTGCCTACAGTTGAAACCTAACATTTCATATCCCCCACCCCTCCTATTATGTCTTAGATTTCAACATTTGAAGAATCTATAACTGGCTTTTTCCCTATTAGTTACATGTACTATCTTTTGACAGAAACTTTCAAAATGTTTTGCTTTTGTGTTCAAATGTATCTCCTATCATTTGGAACAGTGAAAAAAGAAAAGAACAAAAGGTTAACACATTTGAAGTACATGTTCTCAAACCAAAATCATTTGAACAAAAAATATTTTCTTTTGGCCTATAAACTTTTTTGAAGTACATTCTACCTTTTCAACACATTGTTATAAGCAAGATTATTTTATCCCCTGAAACTAAAAGAGACTTATCTTAAGAAACAATCTAATTTATACTTCAAGAGCGAAAGTAATAGGGGAAGGGGGGAGGGAAATCAAAATAGGTTAAGTGGACTCTCCTATAGTTAAAAATGTCTAAGTTACTGCCAAATTCTAATTACTCTACTTTATTGTTAATGCAATGAATAGCTATTTCCCTCTAATTGTTTCTTAAAATTAATTTTAGGAATCTAATGAAACAATTCTTATAAATTTGTCATTTTTCAGATAGATGGGCAACAACTTAATGTGAATGCATGGAAGACAGCCACATGAAACAATGTTTCAACAACATTCATAATACATGTACAAAGTAGATATATGGCAACCAAGCAGCAAGCATCTGCAATTAAACCAACAGGATAGCTTGGGCACACCCTAACCAATTTCGTTAACATATTTATTTACAACTTTTGTCCTTGGTCTCCTGTAGCATATCAATTCATTTTGCTTGACAAAAGTGATTCTGGAAGTAGGGCATGATGCAAATGTGAAAAAAAAAATCTGATTACAAAAAACACAACTATCTTGAACCAAAGCAAGAGAAATAACATATTTGTGGGCAGGGGTTTTGAACACTCCAAGGCAAGGAATGTAACTCTACAAGTTATAGATTTTAAATTAAAAAGAAACCTGTGGATCTGATTATATCTCAGCCCCTAGAATCTCATATTGAAAAACCAAAAACAGGATTTGTTTGTTATACCTATAGGGTCTGTAAGTTTTTAGCTGGATATATCTTCAACATAGCACAAATACTTTTTTTAATGTTGCAGTGTAACCCTAACCTAATTGGCTAGTTTTAAATCTTTTATATCCTAGCTCATTTTGAATACATGCCAAAACTGAATTCGTAAAGATTCTTATAAATATGACATTCAAAACCAGAATTCACACTAAACCATTGTAATGCATTATCAGAATCATCATATGTTGTTTTTTTTCAAGTAAAGGGGCTAAACACAATGAGCTCGCGAATGACTTAGAAATGGATTTATTTTACAGTGCAGAGCAGCTGACTGACGACTGATAACCTGTAAAAAATTAAAATGGAGAGGTATCCACTTATATATGGTTGACAAATATACATGAATAGTGAGTGTCAACAGCTAGTGCTTGAATCTCCATAATTCATCTCTTTACATATTTAAACTTTTACATCTTTTTAAGTAGAGTGCCTTTTACGTACCCTCTGACTATAATAAATATTTGAGTAAGCTTTTGCCTTTTCTGAAGAGTAATGGGAAAATATCTCAACCTGCTATCAGCAAATCACTAAAATCATTTAGAGTTTGAAAACGTAACAAGCATTCTTATCCAAAGTGAAATAAGATTATTTTAGAACTTACATGATTGTGAAATAGAGCAGAACAATAATGATAATTTAGGCTTGAAATAAATCAACAGTTTGCATGCTTTCACCTTGCATAAATTTGAAACATTGCAATTGGTCTTAAAAATAAAGGCCCTTGGTTATTTTGATGGAGGCATTCACACTAAAATCATCTCTCTAGGTTGAACCTCTACAACAGCAAAATATTAACTAGCCTCGTCCTTGCCCATACAGTAGCATCAGTAAATACGATTGAATCAATATAATTTTTTTCGAAAGTTCTTCATACCTTGCCAAATTATGGTGCACTTTACCCTTTAGACATGTGTATTGGCCAGGGAAAAAAAGGTTATTAGTCACGATGGATCATTTATAGATGTTGGTACCATGTTCAAGTTTATACTGAGCATGAAACACTTTATACTTTCCGAATATTTTAAGATGTAATAATGTTGAGCCAAATTTAAGTTATCAAAGTTAGTCAAACTTTCTTAGTCCACCACACTTATTTATCTTAGGAAACCAAAGGGTACAGACCTACGAGTATTTCTGCCTTGAGCAGTAATTACAGACAGAGAGTTAATGATGTTGCAACGTTCACACACAATTATTTAGACAATAAAAAACTCTTAGGAAATTACTACTGGAATTGTTTTTACTTACTGCTTTAAAAAATTCCACTTCTAATAGAATTTATAAAAAAAAACAAAACAAACATATTGTTTTAAACTATGAAAAATCTCTTAAGCTTTAGTGTTTATTATGGCATGTCCATAAAAGTGCTTAAATCTGCAACCTCATCCTCATTATTGGTATTTTCTGACATTAGGGATGCCACTCCGCACTGTCAGTATTTCCGAAACCTAGGTTTGGGGAAATTGATGGAAGAGGGTTAGGGGGGCGACGCTCCCCCCTGGGAATAAAAATTCAAGATTTTTGTCCATCTAGAAAAGCTCTGAGAAGGTCCCTGAGGTGATAAATGGTCACATTTATTACAGGAAATAGATGTAATACATTAACTATTACTCATTAACAGACATTTGCCGGTAAACAAAAGGTACAACAGATTTTCTTCTTTACTGGGTTCATTTTAGACCTTTAGATTATACATGTACTTTTTTTTTTATATGTTATGTATCAAAATTTGTGTCAACGAATTTTATTTTTACTCTAAATCTGATCTAATTTCACATTGATGAGAATTTTGGTAAAATTTCAAATGGGCAGTGTGCCTTTCATGAAGAAAAAAAATGGAGTTGTTTCTCTTTAACAAAATATTGGAGCAAAGCATGAGAATATCAGACCGAAACATTAGCAGAAATCCAAATGTAGATTTAGAATAAATGTTTAAAAAATTAATTTATATATTAGCAGAACTGATAGTCCAATACAATGTTGCTATCATATAAGATACATCTCGGTTAAATCTTGCCTTAGCTAGATCAAGATCTAGATCCATTTTTTGTTGTTATAAGACTAGAGCGATGATCATTCGCTAAGTTAACTATCAACAATCTTAGAACGGTTCGGTAGAGGTTCCATCCTTATATTAGTAAAAAAATCTGAGTCAGATCAAACACTCCAGCAAGAATCAATTTGTCGAAAAAGACACCGAGGATTTGATGAAAATGGACAGATCGGTACTATTCGGAAGAATAAATGATGTCGATCAGATAAACTAGAGATTAGTATCAGTGACTGTAACCTGGATGAGATCAACTGCAGTGCCAATACTGAAAAAATAATGCTATGAAAATAAAAAAAAAATAAAAATATGAAAAGACATTGCATGTCCATAAACATTCTTCTTTACTTTTCTTTTCTGTACTAGCAAAACTTAATTTCTTTTTCTGTTCGACAACCTCTCATAAGCCATTTGAAGAAAAAACAAAAAAAAACAATGGTCTTTGTCACTGTGGATCTAAGCTCATGTAGGCCAAACCGCAATTAGTAACAATAAAGTGTTTCCAGGAAAAATAAATACAGTGTGATTTTCGAAAATAAGTGTTTTGCCAACATTAGACTCAGATAGAAAGATTACCGGAGGATACAGACCCAAATTATATTTCCGAAATTCCGGAAAAGTGGCATCCCTGTGACATTAAGCTCATTATAATTAATGGAAAGATAAATAGGTCACTGTAAAATGGAAATTAAAATCTGAATTACTTATAGCAGGAAAATTGAAAGAAACTTGACCAGATTTTATTTAAAGTCAATTTCAAGGGCTATACCAAGAACTTTAATTCTAAGTCATAGAAAATACAGGTAGACAAATATTAAATAAAAGGGACTGCTTGATCTCAAAAGGACAGATCAAAAGAAAGGCACTATTCTTAAAATCATAACAAGCAAATCATGTAAAAAGCTCAATATATCTTTATCATAATTATTTCAAAGATAAATTTGATGCAATTTCAAATTTTTTTTAGATGATGCACTGATGTGTACAATGCCCCTGAAGTGCTCAAAGCAACATAAGTAGGAAAGAAATGTTGATGGGATACTGTTGCTTTGATTTTATGACTCTGAGCCCAGAAAGTACAAATCTGGAACCACAGCACATCAATGTCTTTCGCATAATGTCCCAAAATGTATTCTAGAACTTTGTCCAGCCTACAGATCTAACTGCACCCTGTGATCATTGGATGAGTTAATTCTATGGAAAAAACACCAAAATAACACAATAGCATAAAATGGAATTAAAATATGGACAACTATGAGCAGCTGCTACTTCCTTAAGTTTCCACACCTATTTGAAAACTTACATCAAGCATAACTGGTTCATTTTTTTTTATCCCATAAAAGTTAATTTAAAAAGAAGTGGTCTCCACCAATAATCATTGAACTCGTTGGTCAGTGTTCAGCATGATACTAGGTTCATGGGAAGGTGAATGGAGGGGTCTTGACTCTAAAGAAATGTGTAAAAGAGAAACCTGAAGGATTTATGTCTATGCCCAACCAAATGGTTCATGCGCTGTGCTAGGTTCCATCTACCATCTTTAACCAAGACTTACGAAATCATGCGACACAATGCACATTTTTGACTCTCCCCTTAACTTCTCAGATTTTTCTATGACATTCAATTTATTTTAAGACTTTTCAGTTGATGTAAATTTGAAAATCCTTTAAGAATTCATTAATTCCCAATCTGATGCCCATCAAGCAAAACAGAATGGTCACAAGAAAGGCTATGATAATGCACCCACTACGGTCAGAGCTATGCAAGTAAGATGCTAATGAATCTCAGATAGGATACGTTTAAGAACCAAATCCTTACTCCTAATTCACAATCAAATCACTCTGCAAACAAGGATGCCTGCAATGGCTTCACCAAACATGATGTTTCAATTGTTGGCAATGGCTAGTGCTAGGGCAATACAGCCAATACTACTGCACAAAAAGTAGACAAGTTGAGCATAGGCTAGCCATGCCCACACCTGGGGGGAGGGCAGGCAAGTTGAAAGTTGTCTCTTTGTCTGGCATCTCACTAGATAAAATGCTTGTGAGGTGAAAGCCCCCAATCAACCTTCCATAGACTTCCTGCACCACTGCCAAGGGCTTTTTTTTTAGTAGATTTATTCTACCAACATATATTTTTTTTACATTCAGGATTTTCTAAGAGGCGCTGTGAACTAGACTAACAAATAAGTTCACAGAATTGCAAAATACATAACTAACAGGAAAGCTTAAAAAATCACAGTTTGAAGCAACTGAATAAAAAGATATAAACAAAAAATTCATAAGTAGCAAGCAATTGCTACACTTCATAAGCAGTTATTTCACCATCCCTAGTTACAAAAAGCCGCTCTCTCCTAAAGAAAAAAACAACCCTAAAAAAGCCCTCATTGAAAAGATACAAAATTCACTGACATGGCAGGCTGAATGAGAATGGCACCGGTTTATGAAGAACACACTGCCTCTTTTAATCAATCAATAAATGACACAATGTAACCTATTTTGAAAAGTTAAAAAATAAAATATTTTCTTATTAAAAATTTTAATCACTAACATATCTTCTTTCGGTAAAGGAACACAATTATTCTTCAGGACCAAGACAAAAATGTAATTTAACAACCAGAATTACAAAATCTGAGGCAAATATGCTGAAGTCTAATAGGAATATTGATTTTCACTACATAATTTATAATCTTACATCAAACAAACATTACAGGACCAAGTCACCATATATGAGCTAGCCTCTTTGCTCTTTTAAAATAAACTCACTACCAGAATTCATTTTCTAAATATAAAAACAAATTCCAAGGCTACTACTTGAGCTCTTCAATTGGATGAAAACTAGATGAATCAATAGTTTGAGCGTCTGTGTAACTTTTTCATTATACGCCCTTGCAGAAAAAAAATGCACATTAATTTTCTTATTCCATGAATGCTATAAGTATCATTAAGCAACTTTGCCATTTTAAATACAAAGAAAAAATGTTATATTTATTTAAGCAACAAAAACAAAGAAGGAAGGTTATTCAACACTTTTCTGGATAAGTTTTGTATTATAAATCTATCATTAACTGGTAAAATAAAACTTAATACAATCACATCTCTCTCACCTCTACACATGGATGATATCAATAAAGGCAACAAGATCATTGCACATGTGTGCAAAATCATAAACCAGGACATGTTAATGGCTACATGATTTTTCCATCTTGCTGATTCCTGCAGCTGACTTTCCATCTGCATATTGCCCATATACATGAATAATGGAAAGAAATATATTGGAAACTGCAATCAGCCTATAAAGGCTTGCCTCACTCTTAAGCACCGGACACACAGTTGAACCTGCTGGTTTGTAAAAACTTCTGTAAACTGTCCAGCTTTCACATTTGATTTTGTGATCCATAGCACTGCAAAGTGCATGCCAGCAAGCAGTTTGGGGCAATAAGCTAAGCACATTACATTACACACAGCCTCAGTCTTTGTGATGATGCTGAATGAACAAGTATTAGTGACCACATTTCTCATGTTCTTTTGTTGTTTTTTTTCAAAGCAAGGAATCACCCATTACAAAGAGCCATCTTATGGCCCTCAGCTAGCTTGTTTGATTCCGTGGGTGGGACAAGTGGGCAAGGTATGTCCTGGGAGGCAGTACAGGCTTCTCCTCATTGACAAAATTACGTTCTGAGCTGTGCCTTTCCAAACCATGTCTGGGCAAGGTACTTGAACCACCTGGAAAGAAAGCTTGGGCAGGTACTACACCACCACTGCTTGACAAAATTGCTGCACTGCGGGGATGTGACATGCTGTGGGAGCGAGCAAGCGCTGAACTGGGCATTGAATCTCTTCGAGGAGGTACTGGTGGGGGCCTATCACTATCTACACGTGGGGGTGGTGTGGGGGGAGCAGCTGCTATTGCTTCTGCCATCACAGTTGATTTGCCATGACGAGGGGGGAGTGGGGGTGGAGTTCCATGCATTTCTGGCAGCTCGGGGGGCTCATGGGCAGTAGAGAAGGGCGGTGAAGAAGGAAACTGCATCATGCTTGTTTGGCTGGGGCTTGAGCTTGGCTCTATTGCAGAATTGAAAGGAAAAAAATACAAATGTCAATTTTCAGAAAACTGTATTACCAAATTGTAAGTTTGACAAATGTGCATGGCATTTTTTATTTTGCCACCGTTTTCTATCAATATGAATCATAAGTACAAACAAAAAGTATATTTCAAGTGATGACATCTTTGTCTTTATATTTCTAATAATCAAATGAATTTCCTTTATAATTGACCTATTTTCACATAAGAAATAGCTCCTACGTATGATGAAAAGCGAAGTGAAAAAGAAAACTAAATGAAGTAAGTATCAAAACACATTAAAAAATCTAAACTTTTGAGACTTAACCAATCACATAATCCTGTAATAGAGATTGTATTAATTCTGTAAAGGCTTTTTCATTAATAAAATCCCATTGGTATAGATCTTAAATGTATTTCAATACAAAGTTGATTGCATCATCTACAGCTAATATGCCTGAATGGCAGAATTAAACACACACAATTAAAAACAAAAAATTGGCAATCATACAGTATTCCAATTAATCTCTGATATCATATTTTGCATTTTATACCTAACTGTCCAATATACCAACCTAAAAATGTTGAGTCCTGACCCTATAAATTCATTTTCTCAATTTCCCTCACAATTTGGAAGCCACCTTCAAAAAGGTGGCCCCAACACCCTAACCATTGCTCAACCGCGGCCCTCTCAATTATGAATTAATATCAAATGAATTTAAAATTGTACTTTATTTTAATTCTGTTAAAGTTTTTAATTAGGGTTGCAGAAAATGTAAAATAAAACTGAAAAAGAACAACTTATATGAATAAATATTTGAAAAACATGAAGTCATTTAACTTTTTCACATTGGTTGATTTGAGGCCTATTCCTTGAGTACACACTTTTTTTGTGTGGAATTTTAAAGAAAAGGCAAAAGCTTTGATATTTGTTATTTCAAAATCATCGGTGAGCAGTTCGATGCAAACATGCACCGGCACAAGAGCGAATCAATCTGCACAACATGTTTGTGGAATGGTGGGAAAAGGTTAAGTGATGTGAGTACACAATATTTAAACACTTTTCTACATGTGAATAAACTGGTTCATCTAGGATAAAGTGCATATCCATAAAATCCATTGTTTTTCTCTTTCATCAACAAAAACTTTTTTGACCTTTCAAAACTTAAAATTAATTGCTTTTCTCTCTATTTCCACATTTACTTACCAGGAGAGTTGGCAAAAACGCTATTGACACTGCTGGCCATGGTCATTGGACTTTGAGGCTTGTTGGGGGAAGTTGGAGTTGAGTGAGGCGAGTCGTCCTCCTCTGACATCTTGGGCAAAGGAGGGACGGTGTTGCTTTTGGTGCTGCTGCCATGTCTCTGGGAACTGCTGGGCTTGATGCCCGGAGACTTCAGAGAATAATTCAAGAACACCTTTTGCTGGAAGATGGATGCAAATAGTAAGAAAAGGAAAGTTCAGACATATAAGTATAGTGCATATTTTAATTACGACTTCATTTAATTAATAATACCTTCATTAACTACCTTGCCCATGATTACTTTCCATTAGAGTCAATTCATTTTCTTTTTCTTTTATTTTGTGTTAATTTGGACATTTCTTCATTCTGTGTAATAAAGTAAGAGAAACATCCCGTGAAACATTTTTGTTGCTATTCTTGGTGTATAAGATGTTCTGAATCTATAATTCAATTAAAATATTTTTGCTCAATAAAACTGTGCACTGTAACCAAACATCAATAAATAACAATATTGGAGTAAAAGAAAAAAAGAAAAAGAAATAACTGCAAATGGTGTGTGTTGTGTGTGTGTGTGTGTGTGTGGGGGGGGGGGGGGAAAAAGAACTCAAATTCAGTACGAGATGAAGATAAGGAATTGGTGTTCCCTTAATTTGAATGGAACAAAGAAGATGATTTGTATCCACTCAAACAAAGGCCTTCAAGAGTAAATGTCAATATAATCATCTCAAAACATTTATACAGAATGACTTTTTGACATATTCAGACCAACGAGACAGAAAATTAATATACGATTATGTCACATATAATAAAAAAATGATAACAATGATTACTTCGAATATCAATCATCCATAGATATTTTCCCATTTATCACAAGTAACAATCAGAGAATGTTGCAAAACAAAGTAGAAAAAAATATTTTGTCTGACTTAAAAGAAAATAAAAATTTCAAAAAATCTTACATTCCTCTGAGGTTTCCCATCCCTTGGTTCAATTTCCAAGGATTTCTTGTAAAGGTAATCCTCGAGCTCCTTTTCTGTCATATTCTTTTGTTTAAGTGGGTCCAATGCAGCAAAGTAGTCCTTTCATGGCAAATAAAAATAAATACCATTTAATTTTATAATGATTACTGATAATAAAAATATAAATAAGTTCACATAGTGAAATGTAGTATTCCAATATGCAGTCAGCATACATATGAGCTGTTTTAAACATGTTAAGTTATATTCTATGTTCACAGTAATCATGAATAAACAATGGTAAGACATACAAAATAAACAAATCACATAATTCAAAAGACACCCCCCCCTCCACTCACAGCCTCTTTTCCCTCCGTAAAACATTCTTCACAAATGTCTTGTCAAAGACATTGATCACCTAGTTACAGAGGCATAGCTGAAGCAAGAAAAATCCTCAACCAAAATCAAGAACTCAAGCCTTTGGGGTAGAACATCGGCTTCCGACGCAAAAGGTCCGGGGTCGAGCCTAGGCGATTTCGCTCCCTACTGGTTGGGTTGGTGTCAGAATAATATGATCGGCTGAAACAGAAGTCATGGCATCCCCGCCCGGTCTCGTGTGTGGCAGCACATAAAATTGCCAGATGTCAGTCTTGGGGCTTGTTTACAATATAGCCTATATAGTGCTGTTGGATGTTAAACCAACTCAACTACAACTACTCAAGCCTTTGACATTCAAAAAACAAGAAATGTCACTGAAGCTTGCATGTCCTTACTGCAGCAAGTTACTGAAATGATAGCATTCTTACTCGAACAGATGCCTCAGGCTGTAAGCAGTAAGGCTGATTCTGAAATTGTTGAATTTCTCCTGTAATTTCTGCAACTTTCCGCCTCTTGCTGAAATTAATGATCCCTTCTGGAGCATTGGCAACAAAATCTGGATTGCCCTCCTCTGTCTTCAGAATGTTTGTCAGGTACATACCTGCAAGTTTGTTTAAAAAAAAAGATAAAATAAATCATAAAAAACAAAAACAAATATTTTTCACAACTTTGCAAGAAAAAATAATGGCGAATTTATCTTCTTATGTCTATTAAAGACTGAAAAATGCACTGCCTAAAAACATTTTAAACATCTTTACGTATGATAACTGTAAAATTTACCGAAAATAATTTTGATAATACAATGACTACCAATAGCCTGGAATAAAACATACCTTCCGCAAAAGGCAACAAAAAAAAAAGCATGCATAGTAAATAACCATGTCACTGACAGTTAAGGTATCCAAAATGATCAAAAAAGTTAAGTGAACAAATAACTATCAAGTAATCAAGACCAAGGTGTGACCCCAACCCTTACAATTGTTGGGAGTTAAAGGTTGAAACACAAGAGGCAGTAGCTATGGGCACACAACTGTTTATATGCTTCATCTCCACAAAACTTCTTTCAATAACATTAAAAAAATTCATCTACACACCTTCCTGTCTTGATTCAAGAAAACTATTAAAAATTTTTTTTTTTTTAAAGCTGTCTGTTTTTTACATTTGTAATAGGAAAGATATTAAGATATCTTAAAAAAAAAGATAAATTATGGACATTCCATTTAAGGTATACGAATTTTTTTTTAAAGAGGCTTGACAATAGAGGAAGATAATTTTTTTCAGGAGGTTCAAAGTTTGTTCCCTAATAAGGCTGTCTTGTTCCATTATTGTTCTTAGTATAATGAGACAAAAAGTCCTGGTATCCCCTGATCTGTCCCTCTGTGGTAGCACATACAAAATTGTCACTTTAAAAGTCTTGATACTATGTATAAAAACTTTAAAAACTTTGGAAAAGTTAACTATGAAACTATGAGAAACGTCTGCAAAGAGAAATCTTAAGAGTGTGCTGCCATTTGTAATTAAAATAAAACATTTTTTTCTTACCAAGGAATGGAACACAAGGTGGATTGATTGATCGCAACTTTTCAATGTATTTTTTAAAATGATCATTATTCAACTCTGATGCATCCTCTAATGCCTTCTGATACTTGGTAGGCAGTTCCTGGAGGTTGAAAAAATATGTATAAGTATAATATGTCTCCACAAATGTATATCGAAATAGATGAATAAAGACTTAAGACAGAATGTGTGTTTCAGAGCCAAACCTAGGGAATGCCTATGGCAAATAAACAACCATATGTCACTATTTAAATATAAGACATCCATTCTCTGTTACTGATGTCTAAAAAAAAATGCCCCTATCATATTTGTTAAAACCTCTTTCTCCTTACCAAACATTACTGTCCCCTCGCTAGAGTGGAATAAAACTTCTTAATGTAAATAGATCTAGAACTAATTATAATGGAGAGAAAGCTGTCAGTTCTGCTGCACCCAAAAAATATGAAATAGTCTACCACAACAAAATTTGACACTATAAGCGACTTGTAAAAAGATATTAACGCATGTTCCAATGCCTAGCTTAATGATGTATGAGAAATTATGTTCTTGTCGAAGATGGTTTGAAGTCTAAATCAATCTAACTTGTCGCCCCAAAACTGGATTCTTGGAAACAAACTCTCTGCCTAGCAGTAGCAGCAGTAAACAAAGCTATGGGATTCCCGGATGGACAGATCGGCGGCGGCGGAAGCATAACTGCCGCTATAGTGGTACACTATTTACCGTATTTTTTACCGAAAAGAGCCGCGAGTGAACGTTAAATCTACAAGTTGATAAGAGACTCGGCCGATCCCTACGCTCCTTATGAGACGTTGAAAACGGTGAATGGGCGGGGCTAACCGGGCGTTATTGCCGAAAATGGCAGCAAGTACGAGGCAATCGACGGACATCCAATTTTTATCTGAATATCGTCAAATACGTATTTTTTCAACCAAATACGGACGGACGTACTCGGGAGGTCGAATACGTACTAAAAAGATATTAACGCATGTTCCAATGCCTAGCTTAATGATGTATGAGAAATTATGTTCTTGTATGAACAAACGCTTTCTGTTTTGTAAAAATATAAAATTTGACATACTATGTGATGTTCTTTATAATTAATATTGCTGCCGCTGCTGCTGCTGCTGCTGCTGCTGCTGCTACTGCTACTGCTACTACTACTACTACTACTACTACTACTACTACTACTACTACTACTACTACTATTAGCATTATAATCATTTTTATCATTCTTATTCTTATTCTTATTCTTATTATATTTACGTGCTCACATGATATCTGATTTTTACATTTAATAAATTTTGTCATGTTAATGAGAACTCTAAGAGTTAAAATACATCTGTCAGTTGAATACTGACTTAATAAAAAACAAAAAGAAAAAAAAATTAAAATAGACAATTGACAAACTTTTTTGGTATGCTCCAGCCTGTACACTGATGCAGACTTTAGGGCACCATTAATTTCTAGAACACCATTAAAGTTGTGCAGTTCTTGAAAGACCAACATGACTTCAATGATCCTTGACATCACAGCAACTCTTTCCTCCAGATTTGGCGTTTCTACTATGAACAATTCTAGCCAATATGTAAACTGGAAAAAAAAAAAAGCAAAAGTACACCGTTAGTCCATCATTTGCCTCAATGAGTTGGAAATAAAAAGATTTTTTTCTTCTTCTTAGAAGGTATTGAAAACACAATAAAAATCATAAATTATAGTTGTTTTTTTAAAAGTCCACTTTGGCAAATTTTAACATGCAAGACATCATCCAAAAAGGCAATGTATTGAAAATGTTCCATACACACACAAAAACAAATTAAAAAGAAAAAAATATAGAGCTAATAAATGTAGGCTACAATGAACTTGCATTTGTAGAAAAATGGATCATTTTCAGCAGGTTTGGAGCTGTTTGATGCTTGTCCCTTTTCATCCACGGCATGCCAACAAGCTCAGAAGGTTTGATTGCTCGGTACAGATCAAACTCTAGTAAAGTCACCTGCCGAGCTATCTCTATAGGATGGAGCTGGAAAAAAATAACATGAAAAGAAAAATATTAATTTCATTTATTTCTTTTTGTAAGAAATTCTCAATTGCTTTGTTATAATCACTACTGTAAAGGCAGTGTTGCCATATTGGTTCCTAAAAACAATGAAATTCACAATCTACCTTATCCTACATTTCTCAATCATATGATTTAAAGGTGCAAGCATATCTACCAAACAAAACAGCTGAATCTATTTTTTTTTCTTTTTTCATTGCTTATATCTATATAAATTGCAATTACTGATTTATCTTGACTCTAAAAATTTAACAATAAAAAAAGAAGAGTCTCTATTATTTCATTCATTACATAAAAGCTGACAACCATCAGCAGATAAGTTTTTGAGGAAAAAGATTTGTAGTATAAATATACAATTTTGGAGAAAATCACATTTCAAAGAGGCCCTTTTTAAAAAGCTAAACATCGTCAAAATTCTTAATTATATGTTAGCACCTTCCTTTTCTTGGCGTTTCGTCATAAGTGTAACTAAAACTCCAGTTTCATATGATATAAAATGACTGGAAATCACATACATAAGCGTACATAGTGCACCAGCATCATGCTGTCTTTTATGAATAAATACTACTCGCCAATGAGATCTAGAGGCCTTATGAGTAAAGAGAATGAGATCTAGAGGCCTTATGAGTAAAGAGAAGCAAACTTTATTAAGCAGGAAATATGTCAAATAATTGGTAGAAGTGTTCAAAATGGGTCGTCAATTTATATCTTTTTAAAGCTTTTTATACCTGATTTGGGCACAAAACATTCATTAAGAATAAAAAAAAAAGCTAAAAACAACTTTGATTGAGGAAAAAGATTATTAAAAAAAAAGAACACAAGGCAATACCAAACTATTACTCACAGTCATTAGATTGAAATCCTCAAATTTGCGTGCTATGTGCCACTCTATCCTTGGTGGCTCATACTGGTGAGTGAATTCTCTCTCAGTATTAGAGCTCTCCAACTGAAAATGAGTGTGTGCATCAACTTTTTCACGGTGTATTTATCTTTATTTCATATCACAATAGCATATAATTATTTAGAAAAATGGATCAGTTAAAAAACTAAAGAAAATGAAAAAAATCTGCCATTTTTCGTATAAATTTTTAATCTCATCTCAAAATTCTTCCAATGAAAAAAAAAATTTAATTATTTGCCGATATCTAGGCTTGCCACTAACTTAACATACTTGTAATGCATATGTAAAAAGAGCTAGATCAAACCGTTCTGATAGGTGTGGTGCTAGTCTTTCTAGATATGAGCTACAACACTTAGATCTATCCAGTATTTCAAAGGAGAAATTCCTAATAAAGGCTTACATATGGAGTTCCCTAGTTACGAGCTTACATCATACTGGATCTATGAGCAGATCTTTTTTGCAAATATAATGTAGGCAAAGAAATTTAGTTGTTTGACAAAATAGCATCCTCACTAGCCAATGTCTTAAAAACTCATTGGCAGCTACATACACTTGAAAATAAAAACGCACTATTACCTTCCGTTGGATGCCTTTGCTCAGAATATCAGCCATCTTGCGCATAGCCTTCCCTTTGATAGAAGCCAAAAACTCTTTCAGTCTCTCAAGCAGTTCATGGTCTCTCTCAAAGTCATATGGATGGTAATCCACCCAGTGACGAAAGACATTTACGACCCTGGCAGAAAGAAGCATAAAAAGGACTACCTTGACTCTTCTATCAATTTAAAATTTAACTCAAGATTACATTCAACAGCTGTTTGACAGATGTGATATTACCACATTATAACTGTGCTGAAATAATAATACTAATAAAAAAAAAAAAGAAGTTATTTTTATAATTTTATTTTACTCTTATTGTGAATAAGAAAAGTTCTTTTAAGTTAAAATTCACAGTACCTGAACTGAACAGGCTTTACATATTTGTTCCTAAATCTTTTCAAATCCTCCCGGAATTTGAGGGCAGCCATTTCATCTCCCATAGCTTGTGGACTAAGAGTAGGCTCTGGTATTTCAAAACTGTGGAACGTTAAGGTCCTTACAACATGGTGATTTATGACAAAAAAAGGCCATGGATCCTTCACAGTTTAATATAAAAAATTGATTTAAACATGGAAGAAACCTACAAACCTGACTTTACTTTATGTACTTGTAATAATTGTCGCAACATTCACCAATGCAGTTTTGTCTTGTTAATGAAAACTCAAATATCCTGCGCTATTGAACGCAACCTAGAAGAGAAAATAGTCTTACCTGGACGCCCATAAGAAAATGTAATTATCGATATACATTTAAGTAACTAACAAAACTAATACTATTCTGATAGTATCGTTTGGGTAGGTCTAACCTCGATAGATCTTAGTCACGACTACCACCCCAATTTTTTGTCTAAGTTACTACATGTACCTAGCATTTATGAAAAGTCAGCAAAGTGGTTTCGTAAAATCTCTTATAGGCTGGCACTTGCGTAGTAGCAGGCACTCTCCAACCCACGAATATTTTAAATTTAATTTTGAAAAGTTTTGCTTTAAATTGTAAGTTATTGAATCTAAGATACTCTTGGTTTCATTCACGATATAAGAGTAAGTGTTGAAGAGTAATAGGCAACTGGCTAGTACATATCAGAAAAATCAATGGATACTGTTCCGTTAGATTTGTTAACAGATTATTTTTAAGCAGGAAAATTAATTATTCCACTAGAGCACCCATTCAGGAAAAAAACACGGAGGAGCAGGGTGGCCGGAAAAGGCTGGATTACCAGCCAAAAGGAAAACACACACAAGCATTTTGTATCTCTTCTGTTTCAGTATGTCTCCTTGTTACAAGATGAGTGAAGAATGTAGTTATAATGCTTCTTTGTTATTTTTTATTTACCAAGCCAAAATTTATATAAAATAAACTAACAAGCTTGCAATAATTAAAAAGATCTAATTCTAAGTAAGCCAAACTATGATCGAAGGATACCGCTTGATCAGCAGCTCTAACAGATCCCTCGGACTGCAGAATGATCGGTAGGTTAGCAAAAATGTGCGTAAGAAACGAGGGTCAGCATACATATGGTAGGTAAGTCTCTCCACCAATTTGAACAGCTGACCTCCCTGTTCATGGAAAAAAAAAAAAAACAATAAAATTTTGACTGAAGGATAAGAAGAAATGTTCATGGAAAATATTGTGTATTGGGTCATGCAGACAATGATGCTTCACTGTACTTCATCACAATATCCGAACATATAAACAAGCGAAAATAGGACTAATTATTTACAAAAAAGACACTGTCAACCAGGATCAATACAGTAGGCTTTAATCTAGATTTTAAACTTATCACTATTATGTTCTTCAGCAGCAATATTTAGTGGTGAAATTATGATCACATTCAAATACAGTGCGATTTTCTGGACAAATGAGGGAGTAATTAATTAATGTTTTTGGAAAAAAGATCACTATTAATCACCTTTATGAGTGGACTCTCAAATTGTGATTCCTGATTCTCTTCAAAGATGATGTTTTCATCAGAGTCTTCCACAGCAAATACATACTTATCAGCTGGAGGAGGAACCAAAGGATGGTTTTTCTCCTCTTCCCTGAGTTTACTGTCCAGGCTCCGTTCAAGCATACTGTCAAAGTGTTCACAGATTAAAGTCAGTGTCAATATTTTGAAGTGAGAAAAAGAAATTAGTACAGTAAAGTAGATGCTGGTTCACAGAGGTATTATATGAACAATGATAAAAAAAAAAAAGATGAAATTACATTTACTCATAGCTTGATCTTGTTAAAACTTAACTGGTTCCTCCCCTCTAATCTCAGATTTCCTCTCAGCCATTGAGCCATGGCCTAAAAATGTTGTAAAAAATAAAACAAGATATGACGCAAAAAAACTAGACTTAAAAATAAATAAAAATAAAGTGTATCTGTCTCATTTTCTTTATCAGGTCAAGAAAAGGGAGCAGGAGGAGGTGAGAATTGAGTGTAAGGAGCATACCTTCTTGTTTGTAATGAAACCAAAGCTGCCATCCAATTGGTTTTTTCATCTAATGATTTTGCTTGCAAAACTATGTACATGTTGTGCTCCCTTGGACGAAGTTCAAAGGCATTTGTAACATCTGTTGAGACATTTAAAAAAAAAAGAAAAGCTCATTACCTCGGTAATTCTTGAATAAAACTGTCTGTTATTATGAAATGTGAAATAAAAATTACAACATCTGGATCAAAAACATATCATTTTTTAATGGTAATTGCTTGGATATGAAATTGAAAAAAAAATGTTTGTTTGTAAATATGTATGTATATATAATATATACATGTAATTTGAATGCTTATTTTATTTAATTTCCTAGATGCTTTTCTTTAACCCATAAAATGCTCTTTTTTAAACAAATGTTTGTATACTATAAGCAATGGATTATATATCAGGGATGCCACCTGGCTCTGGTCAAAATTGCCGGAACTAAGGTAGTGGGGAAAAAGGAGGGGAGTCAGAGGGGCGTAGCACTACTGGGATAGAATATTTTCAAAATTTTCATCTGTCTAGAAAGGCTCTAGAAGGCCCCCTAGGTGACAATTTGTTACATTTTTTTAAGGAAATAGATGTAATATAAAAAATATTACTTGCTAAAAGATATTAAACTGCTGGTACACAAAATGCACAACATATTTTCTTCTGTACCGGGTTCCATTTATATCTATTAATACAGGATTGTAAATGTATTTTTTTGTGTAATTATGTATCAAAATTTGCCCCAATGAAGTTTATTTTATTCTAGTGTACGTCCATTTCATGAAGAAAAAAACAGAGTTGTTTCTCTTAAACAAAACATTGGAGACAAACCTGCGAATATCAGACCAAATGTTATTAGGAGAAATCTAGATCTAAATCTAAAATAAATGAATTAAGAATTAAATTGTAAAAGTGTTATGTGCCCATCGTCCGATACAATGTAGCTATCACATAAGATAGATCTCGCCGTAGCTAATTCAAGTTCTAGATTCATTTTTTTTTTATTATATAAAAGCTAGTAGACTAGAGCACACGATTATTCGTCAAGTTAATTATTAAGAAGGTCAAAACAATTTGGCTGAGGTTCCGTCGTTAAAAAAGAAAAAAAACAAACAAACTGAGTCAGATCAAATACTCCACAATCAATTTGTCGGAAAAGTCGAGGACTGGATGAAGACAGACAGATCGGTATTATTCAGATAACTTGGGGTTGATATTGGTGACAGTAACCCGGATGAGGCCAACTGCAGTGCCAATGCTTTAAAAAAATGAAAAGACATTGTATGTCGATAAACATTCTCCTTTAATTTTCTTTCCAGTACTCGCAAAACTTGACTTCTTTTTATGTTCTGCTAATAGTTGTACAATTAACCTTAGTTGCATAATAATCAGTAACAACATCGTTTTGCTCTAAGTGGTGGAGTCATCCTTAAGGGCCCATGTTTCTGAATAAAAGAGTATTGATTTTCACTTGTAAAATAACGCAAAATATGCGAGATGTAACCTTGGAAAAGGCTGGCTGATTGTTTCTTGGACATAAACTCCCATAAGCCAAGTGAAGGAAAAAGCAAGAAAACAAAAACAAACAAAAAACCAACACTGGGGATCTAGACTTATGAAGGCCAAACCGCACACATCAACAGGGATTTTTTTTTCCCAGGAAAAATAAATTCGGTGGCATGACAAACTTCTCGAAATTCTAGGAAAAAAGTGTTTTCCAACCATTGGACTCAGATAAAAAGATATTCGGACCCCAATTATATTTTCGAAAATCCGGAAATTTTCTGAATAGTGGCATCCGTGTGTGTATGAATTAACTTTCTTAGGTTTATCGAACACTAAATCGATCTAGAATTAGACCAAAGTTTGAATTTAAAATAACATATGTTCAAGTTTATATAATTGAGAATTGTATTTCATAAAAGGCATGCTTAGTCAGATCTATTTCAATGTTTTGACAAATTAGCATTTTGAACATTTAAACTATTGTAACGGAACCTATAGCACTTAAAAGCACAAACTTTGAGATAGATGCTTAGTCATGCAGGATCTATAGTCAGAAAAAGCAAGTTAACATTGTAATTCATCAACAACAAAATTAATTCATACAACAAATATAGTCAAAGATTTCTCAAATTATTGGGGGAGTTAAATCAAGTGTGTTCTCATTCACAGAATATTTTGTAATTAATTAAACAAATAACAGAAACAAATCATCTCACCACCACTGTCTTCTGTATCAACCACTTCCACTTTACGAATAAAGAACTTCTCCTTCAGTTTATATTCTGAAATGGGTCCTGTGGCTGAATTTCGCCGTGGATTGGGCTTGCACAACAGAATCATGCCATCAAACAAGTAGCAGTAACGCTCAGAGTTTGTTTTCCGTATCACTGTCAGTGGACCCTCTGTGATTAAATACAGACTGTTTTAAAATGCATGCTGACTGAAAACTTGTATTAATCGATTATACTAGCTTTAGATTTAGTAACAAACACATCCATCTACTCAAGCCTAATAGGCTCATCATTTTATACCTTTAAGTGAAGCAGAAAATAACAGTATGCTTTGGGAAACAGGCTTAGTGAGAATTTAAGAAAACACATTTAATGAAGAGAAAGATAAACTAGAGGCTGAATAATCAATTTAAGATGATAAAAAAATCATCTCATACTTGATAGAATCAATTACCCAATTGATTGCACAAAATAAGCTTATCAACAGTGATGCCAACTGGACCATTTTTTTTTTTTTAGTGAACCTTTTCGCGAATTGGTACAGCAGAGTACCAGATCTCAAAACATCCCCCAAATTAATGTCAGTAGTATATTAAAGCAAAAAAAACAACCCAAAAACGCTGGACTTCTTAATCAAATTAAATTTGTATGCTTAATTGTATTGAGAGAATTTAAATATAGCCCTAGCAAAGCTGGAGCAAAATGAGATTGGTTGGCAAGGACTGGCTAATTTTCAAGACTTAACAAGCACTGATTCTGATCTTTCTTCCTAGCATGGCTATGCAAAGCCTTATTTCCAGTGAGAAACACGGTTGACTAGTTTTACATGTGATGCAGTAAGCCACAATAGCTTCCTTCAACTTACGGTAGTAATCCCATAAAAAAATCACCATCACTATTGATACTGAGGTTAAATTTTTTCAAACAATTTTAAAATAAGTATAAAATAAAATATCAAAAACTTTAAATTCATTCACACATTTCCACAGGTATTTATGGGCCTGACTGTTACACAATGTATTCTTTGTATTTGTTTAGATCAATCCTTGAATAACCATAACCCTTCCATTACCAAACATTACACAGCTGCTTAGTATGTGTCACCCAATGATAACACGACAGTTAATTCTCTGCAACTTAGCCAATACTGTGCGTTTACCTTGAACTTTCATCTCTCATAAAGTATCTTCTACTGAACCGATCTTGTTGAAATAAAGAGCAAAACAAATTAAGCAATTCCCTGCCTTTCTAGCGCTTAGCTCTGAATTTGTGCATAGCAATACTTCCTGTATTACCTGGTTACAGTGACTTACTTTCAAATGGAAAATATACATGGATGGGTTCAGGATATGTTTTAACTGTGTGACAAATATACGTGAATGGTAATGAGGGTAGAAAACAGTGTGTTAGAAAAATACCTGAATGGTAAGGGAAGGGTTCAGCATGTTAGGAAAAAAATCCTAACAATATTGATTATATTTAAAATTTAAATTTACAATATGCCTTTTTTTTAAAGTAGGCCTACATTATCTCTTTAACTAATATTTTTTTCATATCACAAAAATTAGCAGAATAAAAACCGTGAAAAAATGTTTGCACAAACCCATTATGAACTCGCTGCACATTTGATACATGTCCTTTCCATCCCAGCCTTCAATGCTCTTCTGAATTTCAGACATCTTCTGAACAGTTACAGATCTTGTCTGAGCATGCATTCTTAAGGACAAATCCCTAAAATATAACAAAGTATACATTCATTTAATTTGCAAATAAAAGATCCTGCTTTATTAAAATATGCATATATATGTACAAAAAGTAATTATAAGTCATATTTCATTAAAAAAAAAAAAAAAAGTTAAAGAAATTTAGATTTTGCAATTTAATTCACTTTAACCTCACAAATTGTATACCAAAATAAACAACTGTAGTTTTACAATCAAAGACAGTTAATAAAATAAACATTACCAATTTTTCCGTTTTGGGATATTTCCTAGAGCCTTTTCCACTCGTGCCTTCAGACACTGAAGTAAGGCGGCTGCTTGTTCTAGACATTTCTTATCTTCTTCACTTGGGCTTGCATTGATTAGTGCCTAATAAAAACACACACAAAAAAACATCCAAATAACATGTTCTAGGTACTCGACATACAAAAAAAAGAATTTGGGCACTTCATTCAACTATATTACTTGATGCTCAAAGAGGGTATGAAGTTTTGAAGTAAAAATGTTTTCTGCAAATGCATAACCAATTTTTGTGACCGACGGTCATATTTAGATCAGTCAACTTAAGACATAAGGAGCTTTACTTTTAGAAACTCTATTGCATAAGAAAAATGCTGAATTCACATTTTAAAATTAACTTGCCTTTTTTTAAAACTCAAAAGCTGAAAAATAATATCCCTGACCTTTTCACGTAAGACGAAAAGAAGAACTCATTTTTCATGGTAACTATAATACCACTGCATGAATTATATAAATTAACTTTTATCTTTCACAACATATAAATTAAAGGTCAAACTGCATGCTGGTTTAGTCAGAAATGTATCTAGAGTCTTAGAAAAGACAGGGAGAATATCTACAAGCTCCCAAACTTGATTTTGACCAATTGAGGATAATTTTATGAACAGGGAGCTGGAGGGAAATGCATTTATTTTTTCAAATTACTTTAATATGTACACCAATTGAAACTGCAATTATTAAACTTCTTACTGATTCTACGGTTTTAATACACCAGCCCAGCCAGAGAATATTGTGAAACTGTGCCTGGGTCATACAAAACTGCTTGAGTACCTACTTGCAGTTGCGCACATTACGAATGCTGCATAAGCAACCTTTTGAAAACACAGAAATAAAAAGGTGGAACAAAAATAATATAATTTTCTCCATAAAAAGATCATTACCTTGATCATTTCAAAATACTGTAGGCAGTGGTAGACAGGACCCATAAGCAATTTTGGCAAGACATACTTGAAAGCCTCTTGAAAGCCATTTCCAGCTTTCTGGAAGAAAAAAAAGATACCAAACATTCAAGATAAAATACAATTGTTACGACTTGTTCATGAGGCCAACTCTAGAGAGTTGGACATTGCCATTCTCAGGAAATAATTATTTCTTTCTTCATTAAAGCTTTCGTTAGAAATGACAATATACTTCTAAGCTGTTCTCTGAGTCTCTCAGACGAGAGCAATCTATTTTCTTTGTTCTGTGCAAGTGTGTGTAACTTGTCCAAATCTGGTTTTGTGATTAGCGTCATTAATTTGTTTTGGGCTATTTTCAAGTTACCAAATGTTGCTGGTAGAGTTGTTTTGGTTTGCCTTTACTTTGTGTGAAAAAAAAGGAAGGAAGTAAGGACAACATAGGCTGGGGCAGATGAAGTTCATGTTAAATTGTGTCCTCAGAGCCTTCATCAAGAATTTCTTTAAAGAAAATTGTTGAAGAAAAAATTTCAAGGATATTTATAAGCTGCCACCAGTGAAATTAAGTTTTTTGATTTTGTGTTGTTTTCGTTTTTTTTTTCCCCTTCTCCACCCTTAACTACAGTAAGATGAAAATAGGAAAAACTTAAATTTTGACTGAATATGGAAAATGCCCTAACTTTTACTTATCAACATTCTCAAGCTGATTCTGTCATAAATACCTCTGTACGTTTTGCCCAATACCATCTTAGATACTGTACGATGCCATAGAAGCCTTGTTTGATATTAAGAATTATTTTCCTATGACAACTTCAACAAGAGTTGAGACTGCAATCTTGCATTTGTGTGCTAAATTTCATTATTCTTCTTCTGTCATCAAGCAGCCACATTTTTCTCTGAATTATCGAAGATTAGAATCAAATAACTGAAGGTTTAACATACCCTTTTAACATGAAAAACACCAACAAGTTAATATGTTTACAAAAGTGCATGACAAACCTTAAGACATTCGGTAACATCTCCTCTCATAAGAAGTGCATTTAAACGCCCTTTTCCTAGGGGGGCCATCATATCCTCGACATAGCGCTCATACACACCAAACTCCTCTGTCTGCAAAATAAATGGTAGTCTTCGTATTTTACAAGTAAAAACAAAATTGAAAACAACAACTGGTAAATCAAACAGTACCTTACACCATGGGGCAGAAAAAAACATGTTTTCCTAAAATTTGGTTTGAAACACTAGTTAGAAGTTGCCCTTGAAACAATGGGAAGATAAGAAGATAATGGGAGGTAATGAAAATATAATGCAAAAGAAATAAATGGGCAAAGTTGCATCTCCTAGATTATGCAAAATTTGCATAAGAAACATAAAATGCAACACTAAAGTTTCATTCACACAATCTTTATAACAATCAAATTATGTTTCACCATAGTTTAGTAAAACTCTTTGGTTTACCTCTGTGAGATCAGTGAAACAAGTTCCAACTAAAGGCACTTCATCCTGTGCCATTTCCACTTGATCCTCAACAGAGCTCAGTAGCTTGGCAGTGAAGTCATATATGTCCAAGACATTGCTAAATATCACATCTGGGTCCTGTAAAAATGATAAGATTGCCCATCAAAACTAACACCTAGACATAAAAAAAATATTTACTATAATCACATTTGCAAAATACTGTAATGTAACTTTCAACATCCATCATCTTTTCACAGTACAATACAGACAGCCCCCCCCCCCCAATGCATTAATAAAAACAAATACTTTAAGTTCCTCTATTCTACGTTCCTCAAAAGAGAGAAAACCCACATTTTGAAATTTTCTACAAGTGGGATGCTTTCCACATTAACTGCAGTGCCAAAAAATGATTTTAACCAATCCCAAGGAAAATTTTATATTATGTGACAGAGTAAGTCTACCAAGTCATTCAATGAAGCACTCAGTGCCTGTTACTTTAAATCATTTATTCCTGTCAGTGTTTTTCAATAATTTTGTTTTCACTTCAATTTCAACTTTATTTTTACAACCATCAAAGGGTGAAATTTTTTTTATTTATAACAAAGAACTTCTCTCATCTTTGATTGCATCCAAACATGAATTGAACTGCCAAGTCAAACAGTTAATAACTTAGGAAAGCCCATCTCATGTTGACAATAATAAAAAAAAAAAGAACATAAAGGCACTTAAGGATTTTTTTGTGTGTGTACAAGCTAATATCTTGGAAAAAGGAAACTTACTTTGGATCTTGGAAAAAGTTCAACAAATGGAGCCCTGAAAACTCGAATGATCATGTTTAGGTCACGCAAGTATTGAGTTTCATCTACAATGATGGCCTTTACAATTTCCTCGTATGTCATCTTCTCCATTCGAACTGGTTCGTCTTCCACTACAACTGACATGTCTTCTTCTTGGAAGAACATATCATAAAGCACCTAGCAGACAAAAAAAAAAAAAAAAAATTTAATCAATAATCCACCCCAAAAATATAGATCAACGTTGACACCAGAACACAGATTAAAAGAATAATATTATTGAAAGTTACATATGCATAATTTTATTAGCTTTTATTTATTCTATTTGTTTTGTTTTTTGATAATGAGATTCAGACTTCATTTCACTAGCTTTACTAGAAGGCATGACAGAAGTCTAATTTTCTCTGTAATGGAAGGCGTTACAACAAAATAGAATTTCTACATATTGGACAGAAATCAAGCAGTTGTAATACCCTGATAAAAAAGGATGTAGAATCCAAGCAAACAAAACAAAAATAGAAAAATAATCAGAGTTTTTAATATTGAAACTTACTTGATCTGCACATATTGCCACTCGGATATCTTGAGCAGTTATCTCTGAATGCCTGATATTCTTCACATATATTCCAGATATCTAAAATGAAAAATTGTTATCGAAACAGTACATGAGATGTTATGTCAGGTATATGGTATGTAAAACTTCAGAGCACAATTTGGCATGGTCTAAATAACTTAAAGTGGTAGAAATAACTGTTGGAAAACAACTCTTTTGCGGCCATGCCATACATTTGGATGTACATGGGAAAGGGTATAGAGATGCTTAATATATAATATGTGCTTAAATTACACTGGTTGGAGGTGTGTGGTGAGGGAGGAAGTCATGAGGGTAAGTGGAGAAGAAAGAGGCAGTTCAGAGAGAAGAGAGCAAGTAGGAAAGAGAAGCAGCAGAACCAAACAAATCCAACAGTTATTTTACATGTCTGGCAACTACAATAAAGACTTCTGTGCCAAAATTAGGCTGCTGAGCTACCCTACTCTCAACAGGACCTATGACTGCCAAATTTCACAAAAAAAAAAGAAACTTCAATTTGTTCCAATTATAGAAGAGAAAAAAAATCATGATAAAAATCATTTCCCTATTTTCTTTGTACCTTTTGTAGTTAACATGCAAAGTGTATTGCATATAACGATGAGCAAACTTTATAATAATACTACAATTATGAGAAACTTGCAAGAATTAAGAGTTAACAGTTTTTATGAATGTCGAGTTTTAGCAATGCAAGTGTATTGCATCTTTAACCATGATGTAATACATAAAAAATCAAGATTATTTTAATTATTATGTCTTAACAGATACTCCACAACATGCCCAAGAAAAGGAGTTACAATTGTAAAATTTTGTTACACTTGTATGCTCTTAAGCACCAACATAAAGCATTGAGTATGAAGTATAAAGAATTGAGCCACTGAAGAATATATCACTAAGAGCAATATAGTGAATGACTTATGTCTTATAAACTTAATACAGTAAAAGTTGGTAATAATGAGATTCTTAATTTTTCTCAATAACTCTTGCCACAGCAAGGGTTCTTGTTATTCCCGAAATAAGACTCAAATAGGATTTTATTGATAGAGAAAAACTGATGTGCTTGTGCCCCCCCTCCCCCCCCCCTCTCTTTTAACAATTTAAACAAAAGTTACAATGCCAGTGTTTGGACACAAGGCGACTGACTATCTAGATCTATCTTCTACACATACCAAGTGTCTTTTTCTTGTTTCTGTTTGTTTTACTCTTTACCAGAATATCAAGTTACATATATACTACCTTAATTAATTTATGAGTTTCGTGAGAGGGTGATACAAGGGCATAAAACTTTATGGTACATGTATTTTTCAATTGCATCGACCGAGATCTGTAGCGAATTTGAGATTAAAAACATCTCTTGTGACAAAAGGCTTGGCTGTTCCACCGTTTAGCATAGCACTATGTAGTTTTTAGTTTGTTTACTAAGATTATAGATCATTCAACAAAAGTTAGGTGCTTGTAGGGGAAGGTGGCATTATTACTACTGTCACTTTTGTCAGCACAGCAAGGGGAAGGTGTGGTGATAGTGACTTGACTGGGACATGTGTGCAGGTTTCAGGTGCCAGAATGATATGTTTACTATTTGGCGCCTTTCTCAATCTTGTTTTTAATTTATGTTGGGAATGGGTTTAAAGCAGATCTATTCTAAAACTTCTCTTAAATGGCAGGGTTATCTGATAAAGGCTTTTGTTATTTCCAAAATAAATAATAGGGTGCAAAAAGAGAGAAAAACAGGG
The DNA here is from genome assembly GCA_003991915.1 of Elysia chlorotica. Lineage (NCBI taxonomy): Eukaryota > Metazoa > Mollusca > Gastropoda > Plakobranchidae > Elysia > Elysia chlorotica. Next base: position 94,273 of record RQTK01000104.1, on the reverse strand, counting down.
ATTTTCAAAACTCTTCTTATTCCAACAGTTCTCGTTATTCCAGATGTCGTTAAAAATGGGGACTTCTATAATGTCTTTGTGCTCAATATAAATTTTGGCTACAAATTTGCTGTGTGCTCCATTTTATCAAAATTTTAGAAATAGATGCACATTATTAATAAATATTACGTACATGATAAAGTATCATAAGAAACACCATACTTTCACAATATCATACTGGAACTTTTTTTTTTATAGAACTTACTTCAAAATGTTTTAATATACATCTGATTTCAATGCATAACATTATAATTAAAAAAAAAAAAATGTTTAGAAAATTTAGATTTAGGGAATTCAATGATAAAATGATCACATTGGAATTTGTCTTTAGGTTTGGTTTCTCACTTAAAACTTATGAGCCAGAGAAAACAACTAAAATTATTTCAATTACCATCTTTTCATACCCGAAAATTGCCAAACCTGAAATACAAACTAAAATAAAAAGTGAGTGTTCTTACTAAACATGCTGGTCCAACTCTCAAAGCACCAACCTTTAAAATATCCGCTGCTATGTACTCCAATACTGCTACAATATACAAAGCAAGAGAGTAATCCACACGGAAACCCAGCTCCTCCTGAGAAAGACATTTTTAAATGTAAAAGATAAAATTATTGCACCCTTGTAACAATAATACAATTCCATGTTTCATTTTTTTAATTTTAAAAATGTTCAATCTGATTTGCATTATGAGTTGTTACTTAAAAATGATGGTAAAAACAAAAACAAACTTGCAAGAAGATTCTAAATTCTTTAGGTTTTCTCACCTTAAGAAGAGGCTGGATTTTGTCCACAGGTAAGAGGATGCTGTTTTTCTTGCCATCTTTAACTTTCTTCCCATCCTTGACTGCTCCCTGGGCATCTCGGATTGCCCACTTGTCAATAGGATCTGGAAAGGTTTTGCTGATTCGTTCATCCACATCCTCAATAGAATGAGGCTGAGCTGAGCACAGGGTGATGAGAAGTCTGACCATCAATGTTTCTATGTAGTCCAAAGCATCATCTCTTGATGTCAGTAGATCGTGGACCTGTTTCTGGACCTGAAATTAAAGGGCACTTTGGTCAAGATTGATGAACTAGCTCATGGTATCAATTTCTTGACACCTGCAGATATTTTCAAAGAACAAATCAAAATTGCTCAACTGCCAGTATCTAACCATTTTTTCTTCGATTCACCAAAGAGATGTAAATGCAGTAAGGTTTATTTATTACGAAGAACTTTAACAAGTTTTAAAATGTGGAATAATCTTTGGCTCAAAATTTTTTCCCCAAAAACCTTTAAGAGACAAGTAAAAAAACTAAATATTTCACTTTGAAAATTTTATTCTGAAACTATTACTAAGATGTTTTTTTTTCAAACATTTCTTTTTTTGTTTCTGTGAGGTTTGACTTTGTGTTAATGCCCCCAACCCACCCCCAGGAAGGATTCCATGATTTTAAAAAAAAATAATCAATAATTGTGGACAACAGTTTTGGGTAATGTTGGTTATTTAAATTAACTTTGATAGATTTAAATTAAAAACAGTTAGAAAAAAACAAAAACAAAAGAAAAAAAAATTACAAAATAATACAGACAATTATGGAGCCCACAGGAATGTTAAATTTAATAAAATTCCACTTTCTTGAAGGACATTTATGAGTCACTTTCAAGAAGCAAATATTGTATCTAAAGTGTAATTTGTTCAACTGCGTGCTTCATGTTTTCTTTTTAAACACTATAATTGTTGCACCCTTTAGTATCCGACTGGTCCCCAGATGGTGCTTTATGAGCAAATTGAAACCTTAATCAAAGCTAATTACTTCAAAATATAAATTTACTTTGTGAAAATGAATTCATGTTCCCTTGAGGATTTAATATCTACATCTAAATAGACAGAACCAGTTCATCAACTAGGGTTTAATATATTATATATTTAAGTAACAGTATCTAAGCAGTAGAGACAGCAATCTGTGTGTTAACTACTGTTATATTTTTTTTAATTTAAGGATGAACGGACACAGTTTTGGAAACTAACTTTCAAAATCTAGAACTAGATATTATCAAAAGTTAAAATTATTCCTAGAAATGAGCGTCGTTATAAACTTGAAGTTGATAAAACAGGCAAGATCACTTTTAATAATTTTCACAAGTAGCATCAGACCCATTGTAAAGTATTCTCTGATAGTTATTCTTATTATATAAATATTATTGAAGTCTGTACAAACTTAGAACAAAAGTACTGTTCTCTTCTTTGCATGCATTTGTATTTTTAGATCCAAGTTTGAGATTTGATCTAGTAAATGATTAATAAGTATTCACAACGACAGGACACTCAATCACACTCTTAGGTGTAGCAATTTTCATTTTAAAAACTTGAAATCCTTGTAACCCTAAAAATAAAATAAGTTATATCTGTTTTAAAAACCCTCAGGTTTTTTACAAAGAAAATATTAAAGTTTCGACTCTCCACCTGTAAATTATGCTAAATCTTTTCAAAATCTCTAAATCTAGCTAGATCTAGAATCTAGATCTACACTTACAAAGATAAAAAAAGACCAATGACTGCTATGGCTACTACTACTACTACATGTACTACTGGGGGCAGCGGTGGTCCAGGGGTAAAACATCGGCTTCCGACGCAAAACGTCCCGAGTTTGAATCCTGGCTGTTGTGTTCTCTACTGGTTGGGTCGTTGTCAGTATAATGTGACCGGCTGAGACAGGAGCCATGGTATCCCCGCCCTGTCTTGTGTGTGGCAGCACATAAAATTGTCTGACGTCCGTCTTGGGGTCTGTCCACAATATAGCCTATATAGTGCTGCTGTTGGACGTTAAACCAACCCAACCAACCAACATGTACTACTATAACCACCACCACTATTTCTTTTTCTTCTAAATGTTCTCCCTCACATGTTATGTAATCATTGGCAGTGGCTGCGCATCCATGATCATCCGTATTCTATGTATACGGCACTCTCTAACAGCAGGAGGTCACATGATCTTCCGTACGACTAGAACCTTTGCTACGAGTACATGCCCGTATCTATTTATAGATTGCCTATATTTTACGGGACCGTACGAGAAGAAAAGATTCTATCCATACGACAGTCTTCATCTAGAGAATCTAGATCTAGAGAAATATATATATATCTATCTAGATCTTGATATTTCATTTAAAATAACTAGATGATATGCATTGGTATCAAAAACATTTTTATTTTTTATATAGAAAAGAATATCAAAAACATATTTCGCAGAGATTTAGTCTAAATGTATGATTGTATCCCTCGATAGAGGCTAAATCATGTCGCTGATTACCATGTAGATTCTAGATAAATTTACAATTTACACCAGCTTGAACTTACCTCGATCAACGCTTTTTTGAAAACCCCTGCCCATTTTGACGACTTTTCTTGGGTAAGTGTATTTGAAGGGTTATCTCCAGAGGAAAAAGAGGGGAACATATCGCCAAATATATCAAATTGGTAATGTTTTATCTCAATGTCAGGCTAGCAGTCCTGTAAATTTCAAGGCCTGCCATGTTTATCATACAAGGGACGTAACCTTGTCCAATATATAGCGGTCATGTAGGTCTAGTGAAATCTTCATTACTCACATACTGTAATCGCCTATTGCTTTAAATTAAGAAATCTAGTGGAAAGAAGCAACACATTTATGATCATGACTAGATTTTCCTAAAATATGAGAGAAAATATCTGTCATAAGTTGATTTCATTATCACTCTCATAATGGTAGTGTTTTGCTTAGCCTACTATAGTTGTATAGTTTCCGCATACAACAGACGGAAGCAGCTGAGTAAAATCAGACGCATGCGCAGGATAATTTTAACCAATGGTGAAAAATACAGTAGGCTAGTCTAGAGACCCCTTCAAAAGTTGAAACATACAATTGCAACGAAAACACATCTAGATTAGACTCTTATATGGTGTTCCTTTCTTGGGACCCGTCCACAATATATAATCTATGTATATACTTTTACCAACTCAACTCAACTCGTGTCTCTACAACAGTATTCCACCTATTCAGGAACACTTCTTTTGCGTGTACCAGAACCTCTGTCTGAGCATTTCTCAATCTATATGTTGCGCGGCCAGTAACCTAATAAGTTAGACGGGCTAGTGCCCCTGCCGCGCGCTGCACATTTCGCTATATCTGTGTGCGAGCTATAAGACCCTCACATGTCTTCTGGCTGGCTTCCGGTAGAGTGATAAACCTTTCTCCGCAAATTATACCAAATATATACCCCCCCCCCCCAAAAAAAAAAAAAAAAAAAAGATTGATAAAAAAAACAAAAAAACAAAAACAACAAAAAACAAACAAAAAAAACAACATCAACAAAACAACAGTATAAAAACCAACAACGATAAAAAAAGAAACAAAAACAAAACAAAATGAAAACAAATAAAAAACAAAGACAACAAACAAAAATACAGGCACAATGTAGTAGTAGTAGTAGTAGTAGTCCAGTAGTACCAAAGTACCAAAGTACCAGTAGTGCCAAAGTACCAAAGTACCAGTAGTACCAAAGTACCAAAGTACCAGTAGTACCAAAGTACCAAAGTACCAGCAGTACCAAAGTACCAAAGTACCAGTAGTACCAAAGTACCAAAGTACCAGTAGTGCCAAAGTACCAAAGTACCAGTAGTACCAAAGTACCAAAGTACCAGTAGTGCCAAAGTACCAAAGTACCAGTAGTACCAAAGTACCAAAGTACCAAAATACCAAAGTACCAGAGTACCAGTAGTGCCAAAGTACCAAAGTACCAAACCAAAGTACCAGTAGTGCCTGGTAAGCAGGTGGCCCAGGTCTTGAGAATTGAGGTCACCACTCTCCACCGAAGCATGTGACACATGACTACTGTATTGCTTTTAACCCTTTGAGTGCTGGCTCGTAACGTATTTGGCTCCATGTTGCGTTTCTCAACACACGCTCTTTTAAGAATCATAGCATCTCGCACTAATAGGGTTAACAGCCTACTGCCCTTAAAAGCTGTTGCAGTAAAGTACATGACTATAATTACTATTGAGATGGAACCGGATAAGCTTAGTTCGATACGGGTTGGGTTGGGTTGGTTTAACGTCCAACAGCAGCACTATATAGGCTATATTGTGGACGGGCTCCGAGACGGACGTCTGACAATTTTATGTGCTGCGACACACGAGACAGGGCGGGGATACCATGACTCCTGTCTCAGCTTAGTTCAATATATGTACTACAAGCTGTCATTAGGGTTATGTTTGTTGTTTAGGGTCCGACGCCAGCACGGCAACAGCTTTAATTACTGTGGACGAGTCCCACAACTACAGTCTGACAATTTTACGTGCTGCCATACAGAAGGGGGAATACATATCATGACTCCTGTCTCAACAGGCCACTTTATATATACCGACACCGATCCAACCAGTAGAGGAGGATATCGGATACATCAACTTTTATTTTCACCATTTCGGGATTCGAACCCGATATCCCTCGATTCCAACGCTCAATCACTTGCGCCAGTTTGCCCCCCCCCCCTTTTTTTCCTCCACAACAATCTGTGTCTGTGTCAGTAAGTAAAGTAAAGTGATGTATCCGGTTTGTGTCCGGTTGGCATCCGGTTGGTGTCCAGTTATATTCCCCAACAAGCCGTCTTGATCCCTCTACAAACTAGGTAGATGTCAGTATAATGTAACTGGCTGAGACAAGAGTCACGGTATTCCGGCATAGTCTCTGTGTGGCAGCAGGTGAAATTGTCAGACTTCAGTCTTTGGACTTGTCCACGATATTTTCTTGCTGTTGATGTTGGACAATAAAAAAAAAACAAGAAAACAAATCACGAACTCTAGGGGTGCCTTAACCATGAACTTCGACGTTGCTATCGAAATAATACGAGTACAACATAATTATGTACATAAATACTAGACATAAGTCATATTATTGTACTAGTCTATTGTTCCTAATAAGCGGCAGACTTAAATTACCATGTCGGAGTGAGTAATTATTTTGCACTGTAATGGCTGTCTGCTGACCAAATACATGTAGAACGATGACTCATAGTCTGCTTACAAAGTGTAATTTGATTTTAACTGCAACTGTGTCAATCAGAGAGAGAGAGAGAGAGAGAGAGAGAGAGAGAGAGAGAGAGAAAGGGGAGGAGAGAGAGAGTGAGATAGAGAGAGAGAGAAAGAGAGGGAGGGAGAGAGAGAAAATCACGGTTATTGTTTTGATACCCTGTATTCGAGAGTACTAAGGTCGCAGATCGGGAGGTCCGCGGTTCGAATCCCACAATCGACAGACTTTATTTGTCCAATTTCGTACCCTTTAACTGGTTAAGACGGTGTCAGTTTCATAAGACATGTGAGAGAGGAGTCATGGTATCCCCACCTGGTCTCATGTGTTGCAGCACATAAATTTGTCAGACGTCAGTTTTGAGACCCGTCTACAATATAGAGTGCTGATGTTGGACGTAAACCCAATTCAACTCAACTCCGATGCAGAAGGTCAAACAATGACTACATATAAAACAAATTATCAGAATGGAATTTTACCAGCCCTTTCTCAAATCTCAATGACCTCAGCACAACGCAACAGTCATTCTCTTCTCTCGGTTTGTGCTACTGGTAGTCGGAACTGATCTGATACCAAGCAATTGCTGACGGTATCAATCTCTCCCCCCACCCTCATCCCAAACACCAAAGCCTTTTCTTTCTCACTCTAGAGAGAGAGAGAGAGAGAGAGAGAGAATCACGGTAATTGTTGTGATTCCCTATATTTTATTACTGAAGTTGCAGATCGGGAGGTCCGCGGTTCGAATCCCACAATTGACAGAGTTATTTGTAAGATTTCGTCCCCTCTAACTGGTTAAGTCGGTGCCACTTTCATAAGACCTGCTGGGACAGGAGTCATGGTATCCCCACCCTGTCTCATCTGTGACAGCACATAAATTAGTCAGACGTCAGTTTTGGGGCCTGTCTATAATATAGCATACAAAGTGCTGATGTTGGAGGTCAAAACTCTTGAACCAACTGAACTTAATCCGATGCAGACCGTCGAACGATGACTACATGTATATCAAAATTATCAGAACGGAATTTTACCAACCCATTCTAATACTGTAAGGTTAGCATTATGGATATTTTAAACTGCTTTAAATCAGCACACAATGACTTCAGCACAAAGCAACAGTCCCTCTCTTCTCTCGGTTTGTGCTACTGGCAGTTGGAATTGATCTATGTAACCTAACAATTGCTGACGATATCAATCTCTCCTTACCTCCCAACACCCCCCCCCCACACACACACAC
>RQTK01000104.1:61765-76017 GCA_003991915.1 Elysia chlorotica | reverse complement strand
TAGGCACACAGAGAGAGTTGTGTTGGTTTGAGTTTGGTTGAGTTGGTTTAACGTCCAACATCAGCACTATGTAGATCAGAAAGAGAGAGTTGGTGACATAATAAGGAAGAGAAAAAGAGATAGAGAGGGATAGCCAGAGATATAGAGACATAGATAGAAGAAAAATGATAGAATCAGAAGCATAGAGAGTCAGAAAAAATAGAGTTAGATAAAGAGCCATTGACATACAGAGTTACATAGAGGGAATATAAACAGAGAGTTACATAGAGAGAGCAAGACATAGAGAGTTACATAAAGAGAGAGAGAAAGACAGACGGAGGAACAGAGAGATAGATAGACAGACAGGAAGTCACCCCCATCCCCTTTGTTTTCCAAAGAAAACCAACAAAAGACGCCATCCGCAAAAAAAATCCACTAAAGACTCAATCCGCAAAAAGACATCCTCCGCAAAAAACAACAAAAGACACCATCCGCAAAAAAAACCAACAAAAGACACCATCCGCAAAACACACAATCCGCAAAAAAGACAACATTCAGAAAAAAAAAAAAAACACCAGCCACAAAAATACAAGCTTCATGATCATGAGCATGATATTCCACATCAATCATATTATTTTGTTTTTCTTTTACCAATACACGAAATACATAAGAAAATAAAAATCTCAGTGCCGAATGATGAGAAGTTGGGAAGAGCATTGGAAATAAGACAAAGAACTTGGAAATCGTTATCTTGCTAAACTCAAAACCGCACTTATATCCTAATTTAATGTCATTTTATCATTTATTACATTGAAAACCTCTTACAGAATCTATCATTACCGCTTAAACCCTGAATTTCGATTAGATCTAATCTAGATAGAGCCTCCGTACTCTAGATCTAGATAGATCTTACAAAGAGATTCAGCAAGCCCTAGGAATGAAGTGCTTTCTAGTTCTCCGAAAATAGATAGAGTACAATAAAATTAAGATAAATACTTCAATAAGATGTTCAAGTTTTAAATATATTTTTTCTATTCCATAGATTTTCGTTTTACACTAAAAAATAAGAGATTTTATCGGCACTTATTCAACCAAAACAACGAAACTGCCACAACATTGGGTGGACGAGTTTATTTTTTTAACGGATGGAGACAGCTTATAAAAAACAACCCAACAAAAACAAGCTTTTCAATTTTTCAACAAAACATTGAATTATAATTTATACTATCTTTATAAAGAGCGTAATTATTTTTAATTGATATTTAATACACATTTTACTATGTTTTATGTGAGACAGAGAGCAAAGGTTTATTATGGCTCAGGGCTGCCACCCCTACTCCCGATGTTGACTCGCCTCGATTATTTTCTACAGGCGAAAGTGCTCTTGGGCGGCGTCTTCGTCGCCTAAGTTGATTCAAGACAGTGCGCTCGCGATGGCAAAACTTGCCTTTTCTACGATTTCATTTCAAATTTACAAGCATTAAATCACTAAAATAAGGGAATCTATTGTTTAATTCGCGTAGAGCTTGTTCTGAGGAAGAAAAAGACATGCTTTCCGTGCATGTAGATGTCTTCTGTTATTTTTTGTGATTTTTTTAAAATTAGGCATTTTGCCTGTTTTTGTCCCCCTTGAGAAAAAGTGCAAATAACGAATTTGTTCGGACTTTGAGCGGATAAAAATACGTTTGTTTCTTGTTTAAAACGCTTGAAAAAAATTGAACGTAATCCCCATTCAGTATAGAGTGTGTAAAACAAAAATTATCAACCTTGAGTGTGTAGTTTTTTTTCCATGAAGCTCCGAACTTGGTTCATTGTGCAGTTGCGGAATGAGGGCGATTTTTCAAATTTTTGAAATTGCGTAACTCCTTTCAAAATCAAGCTATACAGTTGAATTTGGTGTCATAATTCTTAGAATCAAAAGATCTATCCATATCAATAAAAATTGGAAGTCTAAATGCAATTTTAAATTTTAGTTTAGAGTACCTACTATAACGGATGTCTGAACTCATGTACACGGCTGCTCATTCTCTTAGACCAAACTAGATTAAAGCCTTGCACTAATGCATGGGAGTTAGCTTGCTGGTTGCGTCGATGTCTGAACATATTATGTATATAATTATATCCCGCTTCGGGTTTCTGTCAACTCGGGACTATATTGAGACCTAAATGACGTGCAAACTTGCAACTGGAAGGGAGAAGAAAGACTGAGACAGACAGAGACAGCTGATCAGAGAGAAAGAGAGACAGACAGAGAAAGAGAGACACTGAAAGAGAGACATAAAAAGAGAGAGACAGACAGAGACAGAGACAGAGGCAGAGATCAACAAACAGAGACAGAGAGACAGAGAGAGGCAAAGACAAAGGTAGAGAGAGAGAGACAGAAGCAGTAAAAGAGAGAAAGACAGAGGGAGAAAAAGAGACAACCAGGCGGTTTTTTTCTTGTCTGCTCACGGCGCCAGTAAATTAAAAAAGCGTGTCTCTGTGTCTCTGTGTCTCTGTGTCAGACGCCGGGTGTCTGCCTGTCTGTCTGTCTGTCTGCCTGTCTGTGTCTGCGAGTCACGTCGGATGCCAGATCGATGGGCCTATACCACAGTACCAGTGACGGCAGAGCCCAGACCAGGCCGAGAGTGGATGGATGTTTACGTCTGGAAGAGCTGTGGTGGCGGTCTGGTAGGGCATGGGGGGATGTATCGCCTGGTGTGAGGAGTTTGGGGGGGGGGGGGGGTGTGGGGGGGGGAGTGCTGGAGGTGGCAATGAGGGATCAGCAAAGGGAAGAGACAGAACACGGAAAGAGAGCTAGAGAGAGAGACAGAGAGGGAGAGACAGACAGAGAGAGACACACACAGACAGACAGACAGACCGACAGACAGACAGACCGACAGACAGACATAATGGGTGAATGGAAGAGATAGAGAGAAAGAAAGGAGTAGGGGAAAAGTGAGGTAGCGAGAGAGGCAGACAGACCAACAGACAGGGCTCAAACCACAAACCTCCTGCGTTGGAAGTCGATGTGGCAGCACATACAAACGGCAGATGTCAGTGTTGGAGCCCGGCCAAAATATAGCCTGTACAGTCTGACGTAGGACTTAAACCAACTCAACTGTTTCTGCATGAACACTGGATTCTAGTCAACACTTAGCACCAGTTGTGTTGAGTTAGTTGCTAAACGTCCAACGTCAGCACTATAATAATTATGGACGGAACCCAAGACAAACATCTGACAATTATACGTACTGCCACACACGAGATAGGGCAGGGAGACGTGGACTTCTGTTCACCGTCACATTATACTGAACCGACACCAATCAGTAGGGGATGAAATCGGACACGTTAATTTTTTAGCTGTCGTAAAGATTAGAACCGCGGACCTCCCGATCTGAGGAGACCAGCGCTCTACAACTTGAGCCAGGTCGCCCCTAATGCCTAGAAGGAGAATCCCAGAGCCGTGTACAACTGTAAAAGTCGAAGTCTTTTTTTTTTCATTCGACTTGCACTCGCTTAGTCTTTTTTTTTCCCCGCACTGTCATTCTTAGTAAAGGGCACATTACTCATTTATTTATCAAGTCGATGTTTTTAGTTACCTCCCCTAGAGATCGACGTTTTTCTTTTGTTTTTTGTTTTGTTTTGTTTTGTTGTTGTTTTTAGGGGGGGGTGTTATTTCTAAACTAGGCTGTATATGGGACCAGCGTCAAGACAAATGTCTGAAATTGTTAGGTTTTAATACACAAACTCAGTACAAAGTGGAGATACAGACATAAACAGACAGACAAAGGTAGACATGCATACACAAAGACAGCAGACATGCAGACAGACAAAACGAAAAATGCGTAAGACCAACTTCTTTTTTTATTTATTTTTTCTTATCCTCTTCAGGAAAAATTCTCAGCATTCCTAAATAAACCCCAGTCCCAGAATAAACAAAAAACAAAACAAACACAAAAACGCCCTCCTGTTGGTTCTTATAATAGTTAAAGACCGAGCCTACCCAAAATAGCAGACACACGCAGAGTTGAGTTGAGTTGGTTTAACATCCGGCGTCAGCAGTGTATAGGTTATATTGTGGACGGGTCCCAAGAATGACGTCTGAAAATTTTATATGCTGCCACACAAGAGACAGGGTGGGGGTACCATGACTCCTGTCCCAGCCGGTCACATCAGGCAAACGCACCGAGTCGACTGAAGTGAGCACGTTTTTTGTATAACAAGGGCAATAGTAATCTGTTTATTTCAAATTGTTATTTTAGTTAGGACAAAATGGTACTCAGAGAGTATTTTACGGTGGTCCAGGGGTAGAACATCGGCTTCCGACGCAAAAAATTCGGGTTCGAGCCTTGGCAATTGCGCTCCCTACTGGTTGGGTCGGTGTTAGTTCAATGTGACCGGCTGAGACACGAGTCATGGTATCCCCGCCCTGTCTCGTGTGTGGCAGCACATAAAATTGCCAGACGTCAGTCTTGGGGCCCGTCCATAATATAGCCTATATAGTGCTGATGTTGGACGTTAAAATCAACTAAACTCAACTCAACTCACTGTGGTTCTAAATGCAAATGTTTTGTCTATTTCGGTGACTCTGCCTGTTATTTTAGGAAGTCCCGATCATTGACCGAACTCGGTACCAAAATAGCCTGGTCCGTGTGATTATTCCGATTATGGGAACTGGTTACATCATTCCTAGGACTGACTAGTCACACTTTTTATGTGACCCGCGGTAAAATCTCAAGTGTCCCGACTTCCGGTGCTCAAAGCGTTCGGCTTACTTAATACTTAGTTCGTGGAGCTATAAATAGCATATTTTAAATGTCAGTGGCTGTGTTGTAAATCTTCTGATCAGGGAGAGAGAGAGAGAGAGAGAGAGAGAGAGAGAGAGAGAGAGAGAGAGAGAGAGAGAGAGAGAGAGAGAGAGAGAGAGAGAGAGAGAGAGAGAGAGAGAGAGAGAGAGAGAGGGGGAGAGAGAGAGAGAGAGAGAGAGCGAGAGAGAGAGAGAGAGAGATAAGGCTGATTAGTGATAAACTAGCGGGTTGAGTCTGATAATTGTTATGTGCCGCCACACACAAGACAGGGCGGGGATACCATGACTCGTCTCAGCCGGTCACATTAAACTGACACCGACCCAACCAGTAGGGTGCGAGTCGCCAAGACTCAAACCACGGACCTCCTGCGTCGGAAGCCGATGTTCGTGGGATTCGAACCGCAGACCTCCCAAACTGGAGACCAATGGTATACCACTTGAGCCAGATAGGCCCCCCTTTATGAGAAGCTCAAGTTTCCGTTTTATTATAGTGACGCCAACTTGCGGCTGTTGATTGATAACTATATATTTTATATATTATACTGTCTTTACTTTCCTAATGCTTTTGAATTATGTGTACACTTTTCAACTTCATCTCTCCTCCTCAATAAAAGCAGGTTTTGTGCGATAGAAATAAATGAGATAGGAGAGAGCGATAGAGGCAGAGACCAAAAGCGGACAAAAAGAAAGACAGCCACACAGATATTTGCAGTTTGACAATCGGAAACACAAAAGACACTAATTTTTAAATTCCCCGTTTCGGTACTAGCCGTCATGAATTTAGTTGATTTAAAATACAACGTAACACAGCCACTATAATATACATAGCAGTGAAACAGTAATATTATATTTTTAGTTTTATTGTTGGTGTTGTTTTAAACTTACTTAAACTTCATATAGCATAAACTATCCCCATTCAGTTATACTTTAGCAGGCGAACAAACCCGTTGTTTGTTTGTTTCTCTACAACATAATGAAATCTTCCCTACACTTAAATCGAATCACGACTGGCTGGCAAAATATCTCGTTATCATCATGGTTGGATAGCATGCTCCAGGTCAAGATTACGATCCCATTTTCCCATCCTCTCTCTCTCTCTCTCTCTCTCTCTCTCTCTCGCTCTCTCTCTCTCTCTCTCTCTCTCTCTCTCTCTTCTCTCTCTCTCCCTCTCCTTCTCTCTCCCCCTCTCTCCCTCCCTCTCCTTCTCTCTCCCCCTCTCTCCCTCCCCCCCCAAAACCCTGAATCCACCAAATCCCCCAAAGACCTTGAGAGGGGGGTATAGATTAAGACAGAGGTCGTTGAAAAGCAAGGCTGCATAGCTTGCACGCTAAGACATTGAACCGGCTCAAAAACACAGAAGATAAAAAAAAACAGTTAAATGAAGGAAAAAAATGAAAATAAAACCAAAACCCAAAACAAAGAGAAAAACAAGGGAATTATTTGTGAGTGAGTTAATCTATCGGGAAAGATGCGCGCTGCGTGAGCATATTTATTTCACGTCTTGCGATTCATGCAACGATAAAGGAATCACATAATCGCACCCGGCGTAAGTCGTGACATTTTCATTGGCTCCATAAGTCTAGGAGAGAGAGAGAGAGAGGTATGATTGGACTCCATCGCAGATTCCATTAGGTATCGTCTTCGTTTTCGTAATGAGCCACGCTTATCGCGAGGTGTCTGTTATTTCAAGACGAGGCGCCAAGTCTTTAAGTCTTGGATCATCTCATGTGATGGAGAAAGTTAGCTCCGCGCGATTTTTTTTTTCTTTAGGGGGGGGGGGGGCAAATGGGGCAAATTTCTCAATCTAAAGCTCCTGTCATTTTGGGCAAGACAACAAGAACATCAACGACGCACGCGGCGTGATGGCATGAAAAGCATGTTGTTTGATACCACGTGAGTCTATTTTCCTTTTTCCTTTTTTTAACTTCCCTTTCCACCCCGATCTTTAAATCACCGTCATGAGCGTGGTACATGCATTATGAGGCGAAGGCCTTGCGTTTACTGAACCCTTAGAGAAAACGGAGACGAAACGTAATGGAATCTGCACTAGCGTCCAACCAAAGCTCTAAAGGTCCGAGTTCGAGCCTGGCGATTTCGTTCCCTACTGGTTTGGTCGGTGTCAGTTTAATGTGACCGGCTGAGACAGGAGTCATGGTATCCTCGCCTTGTTTCGTGTGTGGCAGCACTAAAAATAGACAGACGTCAGTCTTGGGACTAGTCCACAATATAGCCTATATAGTGTTGATGCTGGACGTTAAACCAACTCAGCAACAACAACAACAAATACGGGACTTGATGAAATCTTCCGCTATACATGCATGCATCGCAAAATCCTGAATTCTACGCGCTTCTGCTGCATAGTGCAGGTTTGGGGGGGGGGATCTAAGGGTGAGCGGAGCGAGTCTGCAAAAAACCACAAGAACACACTTGAAACGGTGTGTGAGCTCTCACGAAAATATGCATGCATGATTTTTATCTTTACATCTTTAGATCTTTAGCTTTGAACAGTTTCATTTCCCATTTTTGTTTTTGTTATTGTTGTGCATGGCATGGCAGCTCGTTATGAGCAAAGATTGAGAGATTGCGCATTTTGTGTTCCCTTCATCGCGACTCATCTTTCACTCTTTCAGTCATTTAGAGGGCAAATCTTCAGTTCAGCCTAACATCTCCAACATCTCAATTATCATAGACTTGAGAGTTAAGAGTTAAAAAAAAATAATAAGATTCCATCGTTCAGGTATTTAGTCACCTTTCATTCATTTAGAGGGCAAATCTTCAGTTCACCTTAACATCTCTAGCATCTCAATTATTATAGACTTGAGAGTTAAAAAGTTCAACAACAAAAAATAAGAAAAAAAAAGAAAGAATCCATCGTTCAGGTATGTAGACGTAAATCTTTACCTCAACGTCTCCGTTTTCAGTAATGACTGGGTTAAAAGAAGAAAAACAAAATGTGAAAATTTACTTGCAAACACCCCTCAGGTGAGAGTATAAGTGTATGAGATAATTATCTTGACATTATCATTGATCCGTGTTATATAAAACCTCTCTCTGTCTCTATCTCTGTCTCTCTCTATATCTCTCTCTGTGTCTCTCTCTCTGTCTGTCTGTGTGTCTGTGTGTCTGTCTGTCTGTCTGTGTGGAGAAAGAGAGAGAGAGATAAAGAGAGAGACAGAGAGAGAGAGAGAGGGAGACAGAGAGAGATAGAGAAAAAGAGAGATAGAGGGAACAGAGGGAGAGAGAAACAGAGAGAGGCACACAGAGAGACAGAGAGAGAGAGTGAGAGAGATAGAGAGAGAGATAGAGAGAGAGACAGAGAGAGAGATAGAGAGAGAGGGAGAGAGAGGGGGAGAGAAAGAGAGAGAGAGATAAAGAGAGAGACAGAGAGAGAGAGAGAGGGAGACAGAGAGAGATAGAGAAAAAGAGAGATAGAGGGAACAGAGGGAGAGAGAAACAGAGAGAGGCACACAGAGAGACAGAGAGAGAGAGTGAGAGAGATAGAGAGAGAGATAGAGAGAGAGACAGAGAGAGAGATAGAGAGAGAGGGAGAGAGAGGGGGAGAGAAAGAGAGAGAGAGATAAAGAGAGAGACAGAGAGAGAGAGAGAGGGAGACAGAGAGAGATAGAGAAAAAGAGAGATAGAGGGAACAGAGGGAGAGAGAAACAGAGAGAGGCACACAGAGAGACAGAGAGAGAGAGTGAGAGAGATAGAGAGAGAGATAGAGAGAGAGACAGAGAGAGAGATAGAGAGAGAGGGAGAGAGAGGGGGAGAGAAAGAGAGAGAGAGATAAAGAGAGAGACAGAGAGAGAGAGAGAGGGAGACAGAGAGAGATAGAGAAAAAGAGAGATAGAGGGAACAGAGGGAGAGAGAAACAGAGAGAGGCACACAGAGAGACAGAGAGAGAGAGTGAGAGAGATAGAGAGAGAGATAGAGAGAGAGACAGAGAGAGAGACAGAGAGAGATAGAGAGAGGGAGAGATAGAGAGAGAGAGACAGAGAGAGACAGAGACAGAGGGTCAGATAGAGAGAGAGACAGATAGAGAGAGAGAGATAGAGAGAGATATAGAGAGAGAGAGAGAGAGAGAGAGGGCAAAGCTATTCCCCCTACCCCACCCGCACCCCACCACATAACTCTAAGAAATTAATGTCTCCACCGGTATATACATTCATAAAACTGTATAACAAAAACATTTCTGGAAACATGAAGAGCGAAGCATAGCAAATTAAACTTTAATTAAAGCCCGTGTGATGAATAATAACATTATGCAACGGCCTATGTTTTCATTGTCTATAATTGTGTATATAATTAACCCCAAATCGGATACTAGACAAATAAGGAAGTCCGACAATTGTAGAGGCTTTAGAACTAGAAGAGGGGGGTTAAATCTGCAGACCCACAAGAGTTAAAGTACACAATCATGTAACTGGAAAATAAAGTCAAGTAGAGAAGAGGAGATCTGCAATACTAGATTCTTTATTTACAGAAAAGGTCGCATGACAAACTTGAAGAGTTCAACGATCGAATAACTTCAACATTATCAGAATAATCATAGCATAATTATAATAGAATGACATTACATTTAAAATCCTGTTTAAGAAAGATATAAAGATAAATAGAAATTTAAAATATATATATAATTCCTGAATTACATGCAAAAGAACGCTCGAGATCTACAAACATCTCAACAGTGCAACGAACTCTACAAAAATAAATGTTGCAAACATTACATTATGACGATCGACCTCCTGACAGCAATTTACTCCGGGATGAGAGAGAGAGAGAGAGGGGGGGGAGAAGTCAGGTAACCCTATTCTGTTCACCTGCACGAAAGAGAGAGAAAGAGAGAGAGAGAGAGAGAGAGAGAGAGAGAGAGAGAGAGAGAGTGAGAGAGAGAGAAAGAGAGAGAGAGAGGAGAGAGAGACAGAGACAGGGAGAGAGAGAGAAAGAGAGAAAGCAGGTAACCCTATTCTGTTCACCTGCACATAACTATGTAACCTGTAACATGCCTTGCCTTGTAATGCAAGAGACTGAAGAGGTTTCAGTTGTTTTTTTAAGTTTTAGTTTTAGTTTATCCCAGACATTATTTTAATCACCACCACTCGAGTTTTGGCACTGCTGGTGACACACTGACTACTCGACTGTGGGCGAGTGTGTTGTTTGATTGTTCAGAATGTCACAGAGAAGATAGGGGGAACAGGCCACACTCAAAGTGTCTAGATTAGATTGATAAGATTATTATGTCTCGAGTTTAATAATAAAAAAAATAAAAAAATAAATAAAAAAAAGAGAGAGAGAGAAAGTTAGCCAATTTGACACCAGCAACAATGTTGCGCTGATCCGTAGAAGAATGTGGATGTGGATGTGGATGGGTGTTAGCTTAATCCGCATGCCTTTACTAATATGCACAACGTATCGCTATTTTAATAGGGGAGCGCTTGTATTAAGAAGGGGAAAAGAGAGACAGAGAGAGATAGAGAGGAGAGACACAGAGAGAGAGAGACTGTGTGTGTGTGTGTGTATTAGTCAGCCAGGCAGATAGACAGAGTGACAGAGAGAGAGACAAAAAGGGAAAAAAGAGAGGGGGGGGGGGGGGGACAGGGGACCCGCAAAACTTGCAGTTGCTACATGTTCAAAACAACAAAAAATAAAAACTCTTTCATAAATCTCTGCGCATTTTTCGGCAAATAGCATGGCCAGCGGCCAACAAACTTTACTTGCTGTGTTCTCACTCCACAGAGGAGATTAATTTTAATCCTGCGCTTCTTTGTTGTTGTTGTTGTTGTTGTTGTTTTCCTTTTTAAGACACCTTCATTCGTCTTGTCTTGTCTTGTCTTTTTCGCCTTCCATGATACTTTGACTTTGAGCATTCTTCGTATGACCCACATTTGATAAATATTTTATTCCAGAGAAAGGATACACTAACACTGTTCTTCTCAACTAGTCAGCACTTTTATTTTCAATGCACTAGGAATCATTTCGCTCTTGAGGAACGACAAACAATGTATAATATATCATAGTGAATCGGATTTCGCTAAATAAAGGGTGTTCCACTTTGTCAAAAAATGTCGGAGATGTTCAAATGTCACAGTGTCTTTATGTATTAGATCTATCTCTCTATCTATCTATCTGTCTATCTATCTGTCTATCTATCTGTCTATATATCTGTCTATCTATCTGTCTATCTATCTGTCTATATATCTGTCTATCTATCTGTCTATCTATCTGTCTATATATCTGTCTATCTATCTGTCTATCTATCTGTCTATCTAACTGTCTATCTATCTGTCTATCTATCTGTCTATATATCTGTCTATCTATCTGTCTATCTATCTATCTATCTATCTATCTATCTATCTATCTATCTATCTATATATCTATCTATCTATCTATCTATCTATCTATCTATCTATCTATCTATCTATCTACGAGTATCTATCTATCTATCTATTTATGTATCCATCCATAAATCCATCCATCCATCCATCTATCTAGCTATCGCTCTCTCTCTCTCTCTCTCTCTCTCTCTCTCTCTCTCTCTATTTTTTCCGAAATAATAGGTGCTCATCAGATGCAAAGACATTCAACAGTAGAGACTCTAGCTCACTTTCACTCTTAGTCTCTTACTACAAGTTTTTGTCTAGTTCTGTGACCTGGTCTGCTTTCTATGGAGACCCCGATAAGCGCACAAGTTCACCCAGGAATAAAATAATAAAGCACTATTTTGGGAACCGTCAATCCTAAAGTGGCTTATCTCGAGAATCTCGACGACTTCATGACGCTGCCAAAATGTCACACAGAATCCCTGCACTGTATATTTAAAATGATTGTCCGGGTAAAGTTTTTTTTTTCTTTTCTTTTTTTTTAAGGTGGAAGGGAGGTCTCTTTCTCTCTTTCTCTTTCTCTCTCTCTCTCTCTCTCTCTCTCTCTCTCTCTCTATTTTTCTCTCTCGCTCTTTATCTATATATATATATCTCTCTCTATCACACACACACACACACACAAACACACACTCGCACCCATCCCTCCTCTATCTCTCTGTGGCTCCCTACTTATCTATATCTTTCCGTGGTTGGGCGCATAAAGCTAAAAAAAAAAAAGGTTGACCGAACACTATGATATGTTATTTATTTATTTATTTATTTATAGCGACAACCTACATTGGAATTGCGACACCGGAATGATTACTATCATTTTGTTTATTACAAAAGGACAAATGTAGGTTCCCTTAAACAAACAAAACAAAACTACTAATCGTCAGTGACAGGTACGGGTTATGAAGATTAAGGTTGGTAAATTCATAATTTAAAAAAAAAATAGAAGGCAAGATTGATTTAGATAATTATAATATATTCCTGACTGGTATATACAATTGGGTAGAGCATCGGCTTAGACGCAGGAGGCCGTTACTTCGAACCCCACTCTGGCTATAAACTCTCCTGCTGATCAGTGACAGTATAATTTGACTGGCTGGGACAGGAGTCCAGATCTCCCTGCCCTGTCTTGTGTGTCGCAGCACATAAAATTCTCAGACAGAAGTCTTGGGATCCGTCCACAATATAGCCTATAAAGTGCTGACGTTGGACTTACATTCTTTCACGAACAATCTATTGTAGCTGCCGACTTCACACAACAATTATATCAGCAGGCAAGTCTTAGCTAAACTTTGACCGGGGCTACCCTTAATAAATTATGAACTCATACCTCAGTGGTAAAATTGACACGTTTCTGACAAGTCAGTGCTGTATAAAGGTTGAAAAAAAATAAAGTTCGATTTAAAAGATTTTTAAGTCGCGCTCTTCATAGTCGACTTGACGTGAACATCAAAACAAAGGAATCATTGAACTGGCATGACCTGTCATTTAAAGAGCACGCCTAGTGGTCTATAAAACTAGAAGTTCATGACAGAGGGGTCATCATATATAGGTCTACCACCACGCTTCTAAAGATAACAGGCAGTGTTACCAAAATAAACAAAAATTTGCATTTAGAACCAAAGTGAGGTATATCATGAAAATATTAGATACAGTTTGGACAGTTGACATTTTAAGTCTAGTAGGCTTGAAGGCCGAAGGGAAAATACCGACTGAGAAGGCTTCTGTCCTAACTATGTTACTAATTTAAAATAAATAGATCACTATTACCCATGTTGTGCAACAATGTGTCCACGTTTGTCGATTCGGTGACTTTGCTATTTTTAGAAGCCTGGCCTCAGAATGATTTGAAATAAGGTCGGATCAAACCCTGACAGTGACAGCGGGATAGAAAGAAAGTGGGAAAGTATTAATAACTGACGAACTATAGAATGCCAGTGCCCCCTGCTAGCCTGGGCTACCATCATTATTATGGCATGGAGTGTCTCAGAAAACAGCAAAAGAAGAAAAAAATAACCAGACAACGGGGTGGTTACTGGGTGCAACTTGTCATGGCTTTAGAGAATGCTAGAGGATTTAAACAGATTCGTTCGAGGTTGTTGAACCATTTATTTAAGAAAAAATAATAATAATAAAATAACGTGGTCAAGATCTCAAACGGAGTTGAGTTGAGTTGGTTTAACGTCCAACGTCAGTACTATATAAGCTGTATTGTGGGCGGGCCCCAAGACTGACGTCTGACAATGTTATATGCTACCACACACTAGACAGGACGGGGATACCATGACTACTGTCTCAGCCAGTCACATTAAACTGACACCGACCAAACCAATAAGGAGGGAAATCGCCAGGGCTCGAACCTGGACCTTTTGCGTCGGAAGCCGATGTTCTATCCAAGGACCAACCGGGTCCCAATGGAAAGAAAGTGGAAAAGTATTAATAACTAACGAACAAGAATGTCAGTGCCCCCCTGCTAGCCTGGGTTACCATCATTATTATGGCACGGAGTGTCAGAAAACAGAAAAAGAAGGGAAAACAAAAATAGCCAGACACCGGAGTGGTTCTTGGGTGCAACTTGTCATGGCTTTAGAGAATACTAGAGAATTTAGACAGAATCGTTCGCGGTTCTTGAACCATTTATTTTGAAGAAAAAAAATAATAATAAAATAACGTGGTCAAGATCCCAGAGAGAGTTGAGTTGAGTTGATTTAACGTCCAGCATCAGAACTATATAGGCTATATTGTGGATGGCTGCCACACACGAGACAGGGCGGGGGATACCATGACTCCTGTCTCAGCCGTTCACATTATACTGACACCGACCCAACCAGTAGGGAACGCACCAGCCGGGACCTTTTGCGTCGGAAGCCGATGTTCTAACCCAGAACCACTGCGCCCCCCAGATCCCAGACAGACTGCAATGGTAACAAAGGGGGGGGGGGGCTCTTTCTGCTTTAAATCTTACCATATTACCCCAACAAGAACAATAAACCAAAGTAATGATAAAACCGAGAGGGCCTTTTTTTCTGCTTTAAATCTTACCATCTTACCCCAAAAAGAACAATAAAGCAAAGTAATGGTAACAAGTGAGTGTGTGTGTGTGGGGGGGGGGT
>RQTK01000104.1:45843-61327 GCA_003991915.1 Elysia chlorotica | reverse complement strand
CATATTACCCCAACAAGAACAATAAAGCAAAGTAATGATAAAAAGTAGATGGTCTTTTTTCTGCTTTAAATCTTACAATCTTACCCCAACAAGAACAATAAAGCAAAGTAATGGTAACAATGAGAGGGTCTCTTTTCTGCTTTAAATCTCACACCGACTACCCCAAAAAACAATAAAGCAAAGTAATGGTAACAGGGGGGGGTCTCTTTCTGCTTTAAATCTCACTCCGACGAGAAACCCAAAGAAAATTAAAAAAAAATAAGGAAGACGCGAAAAAGGAAAGAGATCAATTTTCCAATATTTCCGTCTGGCCAACCCAGCCAACGAAAGGGAAAAGATTTTGCACTTTTAAAGCAGCCCTCCAGACACTCGCGTTTTTAGGATCTGTAGTTTTTTCACAGACAGAAAAAGAATCCCTATTTTCTGACTTTTAAGTCTCACAATCTATTCCAAATATTTTTTTTTCTGCCACACAAAAAGTCTCTTTTAATTGGTACCCGTTCAGTGCACTTTAACACAGAGTAAGGTAGGTTGTACATGTACTGGTGGGTACATGTATAAACTACCACTGATACAGTACTAGTGATAGAGGACTCAAGATTAGTGTCAGAAAAAACAAGAACAAACTTTCATTTCAATTCAAATCCCTCTTTTACCAGCATTTAAAAAAAAAAACCACTTTACCAGTCGGTACTATAGGTACAAAAAGTTTATGGACAAAAAACAACAACCAACGAACAAAAAGACAGAAATATTTTTCATTTCACTATGGTATAATTAGTGACGGCAGACAAATTTTAAATAATCATTACACACAAACACACATACACACACACACACACACACATACACACACAGACTGAAACATTTTTTTCATTTCTCTACGTTTTAAATTACTAGGGGGCAGACTATTTTAAAACAAAAACATTACATGTGGTGTAAGAGTACCGGGGCACTAGGATCGTATTACTCACGATGCTTGTTATTATTATGTTCTACTCCTTTGTTTGTTTAGTTCCTTAACGCCCATCCTCAGCACTATCTATATAGACTATACTGTGGACAGGTCCCAAGACTAAGGTCTGACAAGTTTACGTACTGTGCCACACACGAGACTGGACAGAGAGATCTTTGTCTAGGCGGTCACATTATACAGACACAGACTCAACCAATCTGGGAAGAAATCGCACAAATACATTTTTGAGCGCTCTTGGGATTCGAATCAGTGACCCTCTGATCTGGGGACTAACGCTCTACCACTTGAGCTAGTTCGTACCCCCGTCATGTTCTGCGCTGGTATTGGACTATCCGACACAACCGACAGCAAATTTGCCGAGAACCCATCAAGTCATTAAAGCATACTTGAGCAGGGCAAAAAAGTTATTTGTACACATACTCTGTTGTTGCTTTTTTTCATCAGCTTGGCAGCTCTGAGACAATCACTTTCCCTTTGTCGGAATAAAATTGATTTATCGACGTTTCAAAGTGCAGAATGATTGATACGATAGAGACCGAGTTCGGATCTACGATCTAAAAAATAATAAGCCGATGGCGTTTAGTGCGATAATGCGGGAAGTAAAAACAAAAAGAGCTTTAGATTTTTAGAAAACCCGATAAGGGAAAGTTAAATTAACTCTATTGTTGTGACACCATAGTCAAACGTGTGGTGGTTGTTGTTGTTGATGATGATAATTTGTCTCTGTGAATGACCAATTTTGCACGTGTGCTTTTTCATATGAGACAGAGCGAGGAAACCTGGACTCCTGTCTCAGCAGGTCATATTATACTCAGATATACTGACACGGACCCAACTAGTTGGGAACGAAATCGGGACAAATACATTTTTCACCGACCTTCAACTAAAATTCAACCCTGAAATCTCAGACCAGCAGACCACTTCATGAATCTAAAGTTTCTACAAGTATTTTCGCTGCTATCTGGAACTGTGCGATTGTACAGTGACTCAAACATACCACAATTGCTCATTCCATTTAAAACGGTTTCTTCGGTGGATGAGTCAACATATCAATACACAAGATGATTTTACTCAAACCTTCCTTCCTAAAACAAAATCTAACTTTAATTCTTCGACCAGCAGACTAATTTATGTCAATGAGGTTCCAACAAGTATTTTAGACTGCAGTTTTGGACTATGTATATAGTGATTCAAAGCTACAGAGAGCGAGGTGAACCTGGGATAGTATATCGGCTTCCGACGCAGAAGGTCCGTGGTTCGAGCCCTTGCGATTTCGGCCCCCTACTGGTTGGGTCGGTGTCAGTTAAATGTGTTCAGCTGAGACAGGAGTCATGGTATCCCCGCCCTGAGTGGCAGCACATACAAATGCTAGACTTCAATCTTGGCTCTCGTCCACAATGTAGCATATATATTGCTGACATTGGACGTCAAATCAACTAAGCTACGACAACTGCGACTCAAAGGTACAACAGTTCTCACTCGCTTTAACCTAACGGAGTCACACTATTTTGCCAGCAATGCTATTAGAACCGCACTGTTTTTAAATTTTAGGGCTTTCCCAATACATATTATATATTCATATTTTTTGAACTAATAAAGATAGAATAGAATTTTTTTTTTTTTGGATTTGGAAATTTCCGATTTTTTTTTTCATCTTAAAATAAACCGCTTACATTTACGCGATGAGATTCCGTTGAGTCAAACAGCATCTTATGTGAATGAGTCAACAGTAACAGTATCAATAGACAAAATAACTAGAGTACCAAGCCCAGACAAACCTTGACATCACCGATGTATTATCGATACCGTTGACGGGGAATGCATTATGACTAACGTTATAACCAAACTATTCCCCTTCCCTCTCTCTCTCTCTCTCTCTCTATATATATATATATATATAGGTTAGAAAGGGACAGCCACAAACCTAGGTCAAGCTTAGACCAACAGATAAGACAAGTAGACAAAGACACATTTTTAGACAAATGACACGGACGGGGATCGAACCCGCACCTTCTACTCGGCACCCATCGCGTTCACGTTCACGTTCTGTAATAAAAACGGACAGGTCTAACTCAGCAAAGTACGATTTCTCAGTCAAGGCAAGCCGTGTGTAAAGTCCTCTGACAGGAGCTTTCATTTTTGTGAAAGCCGATGGCAGAGTGGTTAAGCACACTGGTCTTCGCCTTGGCAAGGCGATGGGTGCCGAGTAGAAGGTGCGGGTTCGATCCCCGTCCATGTCATCAGTCTAAAAATGTGTCTTTGTCTACTTGTCTTATCTGTTAGTCTAAGCTAGACCTAGGTTTGTGGCTCTCCCTTTCTAACCCCCCCCCCCCCCCGACCCTCTTTTTTTTCCTTTTTTTTCTTTTCCCCAACCTTAGGAATCCTCAAGGCTTCTCAGCATGCTAGAATCTCCCTCCAGCTTCTCTCATTTCAAGATTCCAGTCCAGGTCTAAGTCCCTGGTGAGCAGTGACTACTTCCTCATTCTCTCTACCTCCTATCTATCTATCTATCTATCTATCTATCTATCTATCTATCTATCTATCTATCTATCTATCTATCTATCTCTCTCTTCATCTTTCTCTCTCAGAAACGTCTAGTTTCCACAATCCTCAGCAATTATGGATGGCATTCTCTCTCCCTATCTCTCACACTAAATCACTCGCTCTAACCACCGTCTAGTTTGCCCAAATCTCCATCAATATGGATCTCAATACTGTCTAGACCAAGCGCCCGAAGAACAGTATCACGACAAACTGGCCAGGAGGGAAATGAAGAAAAAACAAAAAACAAAAACCTAGGAAATTGGTACAAAAAATAACACGGTACATGTATTGATCTCTCTCTCTCTCTCTCTCTCTCTCTCTCTCTCTCTCTCTTTAGAGAGAGAGAGAGAGAGAGAGAGACAGAGAGAGAGAGAGAGAGAAATGTGTCTGAGTTTTCTCCCTTGTCCTTATTGAAAGCACTGATTAGAATCCTATCGGTCGTTGCCATTGTTGGTCTGTGAGTGAGGGAGAGGGATGGAGGGGAGAAATTGAGAAAGAGAGAGTGACAAAGAGGGCATTCTGGTTGTTTTTTTTTATTTTATTGCTCGTTGCTTGGGAAAAGTTCATCACATCGTTATACAGGCAGGCACAAATCACATGACTTCACCCTACAAAACATGGACACAGCCTTGTACTTTGTTGAAAGTAAGAATCCAGATATTACAGACTTTACGAAAACGGCGTCCACGGCGAAAACGAAGCCAAAGACGTCAGATAAAGGAATCTGCACCGGCGTCCAATCATAGCTCTATCCGAGATTTACGACTAAGCCAATGAACGATCAGAAAAGAAAAAAAATTACGTGCCTAAGGGGCTACAATACGTCATCCTTGCTTGTCGTGATGATCGCAATGCGTGTATTGGCGATATCCACATCACATGATGAGAATCATAATAATATTATCGTGGTGGCATCAAACCGTGCGTGCAAACTTGGCTGCCTATTACTATATTACAAACTCTGCAAAGATTCGATGCAAACGATGACGCAAGTCAACCCTCTAAACGTAAATAAAACGCATTTTTCTCCCTTACAGTTGCACACACACACACAAAATAAAACGCATTTTCCCCCATTTCAGTTGCACACACACAAACACAAACACAAAATAAAACGCATTTCCCCGCCCCCCTTGCAATTGCACACACACACACACACACAAACTAAATAAAACGCATTTCCCCCCTTACAGCTGCAAACACACACACACACAAAATAAAACGCATTTTTCCCCCCTTACAGTTGCACACACACACACACACACACAAACTAAATAAAACGCATTTTTCCCCCTTGCGATTGCAAGCACACACACACACAAACTAAATAAAACGCATTTTCCCCCTTGCGATTGTAAGCACACACACACACACACACACACACACACACAAAATAAAACGCATTTATCCCCCTTGCAGTTGCACACACACACACACACACACAATAAAATGCATTTTTCCCTATTCCAGTTGCACACACACACAGACAAAAACAAAAACAAAAACAAAACAAAAACCAGCAGCGCTTTCTTCACCCCTGGCTCATCACGGTGCAAGTGGTGCACATAAGCAGCTTGTTTTGGCTACCGTTTAGGTAATTACATGTACAGCAGGCAGCGCTATGGAAACCGGACCCCCTGGGCGCGTGTCGACCACCTGCCAAAACCCGTTATCAAAACCTTTTAACACATTCCGCATAACGGACAGGTAAAAAACAAAACAAAACAAAAACACAAAAAACATCTAGCCTTTTGGAGGTGTATTCGACCTACTCACTCTGTAGAGTCGAGGTCATCAAGAGATTACGTAGAAAACCCCGCTGTGTTTCAGTGCAACTAACGGAGAGAAAATTTGTCAGACAAATGCCTCGAGACCCATTTGCAAGACAACAAACTTGCTTAAGCTGGGGTTAATTCACTCGGAACGTCCGTCTCTGGTTTTGTGTAACAACTAGTAAAATTGTCAGATATAAGCATCGGGACCCATTTGAGATGTAGCCTTGAAATAAGAGCAGAAAAGAATCTGTTGGAAGTAAGTCTTGGGGTGCATAAGCCATAACAACCAGTTGCTGATGTTGAAGCAAACAAGCAAACAAGCCAACCAAACAAACAACTGCCTGACTAAGGTAACAGTTGAGTTGAGTTTTGTTTAACGTCCAACATCAGCACTATATAGGCTATATTGTGGACGGGCCCCAAGACTGACGTCTGACAATTTTATGTGCTGCCACACACGAGACAGGGCGGGGATACCATGACTCCTGTCTCAGCCGGTCACATTATACTGACACCGACCCAACCAGTTACAGGGGACGAAATCGGACAAATAAATCTGCCGATCGTGGGATTCGAACCGCGGACCTCCCGATCTGGAGACCAACGCTCTACCACTTGAGCCAGTTCGCACCCCATATTAAGGTCACAGTTCCGTCTCCCCACCCCCAACCCCCCTTGGAAATTAATGCTACTTATGTATTTAAAAAAAATCGCACAGGAAGAGAGTATGCTGTTTATGACAGCTATTCTATGTGGAAATAGAATACCAATTATGGATCTGGTTCAGATAACCATTCACATCCCTGAAGGGGTGATTCGAGAAACAGACGTTACGTAATGCATTCTTGGGGGTCTTGACTACATCAGACATACATGTGTTTCTTTTAATACCATGCACACTCCGGAAAGAAACTAAATAATAACATTTGTATATTACAAATATTTATGTTCATACTATGTACATATTTGTATTAATCTATCTATCTCCCCGTCCATAATTCCATATATCTGTCTAACTCTCTGTCCATATTTTCATCTATCAATCTAACTCTCTGTCCATATTTTCATCTATCAATCTATCTCTCTGTCAACATTTCCCTTTACGGCTACCTCTCTACCCATAATAATGCCCACCCATCTATCATTAGTATCAATGTCTTTGTCTATATATCTATCTATCTCTGTCCATATTTCCCTTTCTATCCACCTCTCTGTCTATATTTCCCTTTCTATCTACCTCTCTGCCCATATGTCCACCCATCTATTAATGTCTTTGTCCATATATCTATATATCTCTGTCCATATTTTCATCCACTCATCTCTCTAACCATATTTACTAATCCATCCATCCATCCATCCACCCACCCATCCATCTAGCCGCCAACACGACCCGACCATAAGATTATACCATTTGCATATCCCTGTTGTTCCAACAAGTCCCGCAGGATCCTTAACCAACTCCGTGTATCCCGCAATGTTATCGATACCGTCTGGGTCACCGCGACCCCAGTCCCGCCGCTCCACTTCCGATTTACGTCGGTTCACTTTACTTTACACCGCGTTTCTATCACTATCAGTTCTGCTCATAGATTTATATAATTTAGTCGTATATGTCTATGGTTTTGCTTTCCGGCGATTCTGTGTCCAACGATTGTACGGTGCTTTTCTTAAGACGGTTAGAAACGAATAGTGAAATAGATCTACACACAAAGTGTGAATCAAAGGGACAACTCCTCTGCTCATACCAACCTAAACAACTGAATATCCCCCCTTTATTGTTTTTGTTTTTTTGTTCTCCCCTTTATTCTCGCAACCACCCCCCCCCCCCCCCCCGGCCCCCCCCCCCCGCTGAGTTTTTTGATCCCCCCCCCCCCCCCCCCCCCGGTTAATTCCAGTAACTGTTGGTGATCGCTTGCCTTTCGATTTACATCAGTTGATTGTACATCGATTCTCTGTCTCTGCTTTTCCTACGAATCTGCTGGAGACATAAATATACATACACATAAATTCCATCGCCATCGTACTTTTTTTACGACGGGTAGAAAGAAAATGATATACATAGACTAACACAAAATGTGAATCTTTACAGTTTTACATTCACCATTACTATTTCATTTTATATGTTTGTAATGGTAATACTTAGTACTATAACCTCTTGTTACCATATATATTTTCATTTGCAGCTCATACGAAACTAAAATGTTCCATTGCGACTGCTAGTCTACTGCTGCTTCTACTGGTAGTCAATCGCTTAGCACTTATATCAATCATAGAAGACTAAAAGACAGTTAAAGGTAAGAGCTGTTGGTTCGCGTCCAAAGTCAGCACTACATGGGCCAGATTGTGAACGTCTTGCAGTTTTACGCGATGCCACACGCGAGACAGGGCGGGGAGACCTAGACTCCTGTAGCTGTCTCAGCCGGTCACATTATACTGGCACCGACCCAACCAGCAACAGAGGACGAAATTGGACATATTAATA
Organism: Elysia chlorotica; assembly: GCA_003991915.1. Classification (NCBI taxonomy): domain Eukaryota; kingdom Metazoa; phylum Mollusca; class Gastropoda; family Plakobranchidae; genus Elysia; species Elysia chlorotica. The sequence continues at coordinate 53,550 of RQTK01000104.1, read as the reverse complement.
AAATTTTTGACCGAACCGTGGACTGCCCGATCTGGAGACCAAGGCTCTACCACTTGAGACAGTTTGTAGTGAAGGGATTGTTGTTGTTTTCTATTCACGAATTGGGGTCCTGAAGGATACCCTGGTTTTTCTTAGCCACACGTTATAAGAATTTTTTTTTTTAATTGTATAAATCTCGTATTTGTTTCAGTTTGTTTTGGAGTGGTTTGCCAATTCTTATACGTGTGTATTTTTGTTAAATGATATGTTATGAAATGTGGGGTTTTTTTTCTATCCCCTCTCGCATTTGTAATCATTAATGGACCCCCCCCCCCTCCCTAAAAAAATCCTTCGTTAATTTATATACACCATTTTTCTTGTAGAAAGCTACTTTTTCAAGCACCAAATAAACAAAATTCCTCTATCTCTTTCCCGTCGTGTGCAATCATCCAATGTTATAGAAATGCGAGTACCGAAACGCTCTTTATTTTTTTTATTTTTTGTTCAACAATGAAACTCATTATTTTTCGCTCATTTTCTTCACTGAAAAAACAGTGCGTCTGCAATGTACTAAAGATTAATCATGTGGTAAATGAAAGTGTGTGTGTGTGTGTTATTGTTGTTGCTGTTGTTGTTGTTGTTGTTGTTGTTGTTGTTGTTTTCGCTGTTGTTGTTGTTGTTTGTTTAGTGTCCAAGGTCATCACTATATAGGCTATACTGTGTCTTTCTCTCTCTTAGCTTTTGTTTGTTTGTTGTTTGTCTTTTTATTGCTTCTTTTCTTTTCTTCTTTTTTGTAATATTTTTTGCAAGCACTAAATAAACAAAATTCATATCTCTTTCCCGTCGTGCCCAACCATCCAATGTTATATGAAATGCGAGTACCCAGACGCCCTTCGCTTCGTTGTTTTGTTGTGTGTTTTGTTTTGTTTTTTTGTTGTTTTTGTTTTGTTTTTGTTTTTTTTTTGGGGGGGGGGGTTAAACAATGCAGCGCATTTTACCAGTTTCTTTTTTTTTTTTTAACCCCCAAAAAAAAAACATTCAATGCAGCAAGTGTAATAAAGGTTAGATCATTAAATTTGCACGAAGAAACCAAATATTAATATGTCAAAAGTATGGTATCATCAAGAGCTCTATATTTGTACCAAAAAGCTAATAAACCACGACCAAAACAGTACAAGTACTAAAGAACTTCCTTCTCTGAGATTGAATTTAAAATTTGTTATGATGAACTTTTACCATATATTGGTGTCCATAACTGTTTGTCGCATCTGTTACAAAACCTTACCGTTATGTCGTCTTGTTTTTTATGAACTTTAATAGCAAATGTTTTGTTCTTCTAATTTTTGTAATATATTTATTGATTACAGAAAAATTACAACCCTCTATCTCTTTATTCCTTTCGCTCTGTTTCTTTTTCTTCCTCCCTCCCTCCTCCCCCACCCCTCCCAAAAAATCTCTCTCCAGATCATCTAGCTACCTTTTTCTAACTATCAATCTATCTAAATATTTATCTACCTAACTTTTTCGTGATCTCTTTCTTCTCTCTTTCTCTCTCTCTCTCTCTCTCTCTCTCTCTCTCTCTCTCTCTCTCTCTCTCTCTCTCTCTCTCTCTCTCTCTCTCTCTCTATCTCTTTTTCCCTTTTCCTCTCTATTTTTCTCTACCCTAAACCTAAACTAACTCACACCCTCTCTATCTATCTATCTATCTATCTATCTATTTATCTATCTATTTATCTATTTATTTACCTATCCGGCTGTCTCAGTTTCTCTCCCTCTCTCTGTCGATCCATCTTTTTTCCCCATCTTCTTATACATGTATAAATCTTATGGAGTCTGGTCCCCTTTCTGGATGTTTAGTCTCGCTGACGTCAAACGAATCCATCTTTTTTATTTTTCTTTTTTTTTTTACTTCACAGCCCCCTCTTTCAGCTCTCAGTCCCCAGCCAACTCAATGCTTGGAGTTTGGTTCTCTCCGTTTCTAATTTTAGAAAACGCCGATCTGCAAATGTGACCTTTCATTTCAGTACAGAGGGGTAGTCTGCAGCGTGTCAAATGTGACGTCAATTGGTCACCTCAGAGGTATAATGTTCTATCTCGTTACTCAAATACTAAAGATTTGTTAGTGTTTTAGAAATGTGATAGAGCATAATACATCTGAGGAGACGAATCCGTCGAAAGTTATAATCATTTATTACGCTTAACGTTTCTTATGGATTGAGCATGATAGTTCATGGAAGTGCGATGTATTAATACAATATATTATTCTATCAACTAATGAGTGGCCCAATGTATTCAACCCCAGCTGTTTGTTAGTGTTTTAAGAATGTTATAGAACATAATACATCTGAGGAGATGAATTCTTCGAAAATTGTTATCATTGATTACGCTTAAGGTTTATTGAGGATTTTTTTTAATCTGACTTGAGGGACAGCGGACTCCTCTTGTATTAAACTTTGATAGGTTGATTTTCACTTCCATTGATTTTTGATCAGTTGATTTTCACTTGTATTGATCTTCGATAAGAGGATTGTCACTTGTATTGAATGTTGAAAGGTTGATGTTTCAATTGTATCGATCCCCACCCCATACCATCACGCCTTTTTCCCCTTTGTTATTTGTCATAATCGATATGTTGATATTTGGATGTATTGGTCTTACCTTTAGACCCCTTAGTGACATCAACTAATGAATAGTCAAATGTAGTCAACCCCTGCTGAGTTTCGACCTTTGAACCTCTTGTCGGTCAGATAAGAGCTCTACCAACTAAGCTTTTCGACGACCCACGTCACTTACTATACTAAGTGATAACTTCGAGTTTGTATGCTATATAATTATTTTCGCAGGTTTTTTTGGTTTTTTTTAGAGGGGGGGGGGCTGAACTAACTTGTGACCACAATTGTACAGTGTTCTATCTAGAAATAGCATCTTTATCTATAACAACTATTCTATAAGAGAGAGATATGGGTGATACGATAACGTCACATCAGCTGTATGCAGTATTCACATCATCAATAAAGTTACTAAGTACTTGTAAACTACACAGTGTACATTATAGTATCCCTAATGTAAGAATGATTTTTTTTTGCCCAATGAATTATAGATCGGGAGAACGAGAGAGAGAAGGGATATGAAAACGAGATAAAGCTTAAAACTGAAGTTACTTATAGGCCCTTAAAAAATTCACCTTTTATGAACGGTATTTTATCGGGTCAGTCTTCGGTTACACCTTACAGAGTAAACACCTTAAAGATTAATATACAAGTAAAACCTAAAAATGCTTCACATACTCATAAAGGAGACTTCTCAAAATAAAAATACGTATATAATTGTCACTGTGTAAGCCAAAAAGACGCACATTCAGATATACATACAATAAGGACCACAGAATACGGAGTTCGCAGAAGAACAAACAGTCCTTCGTTGTCACTGTAAAAGCTAAAAAGACGCACATACACACACACACATATTTATATATATATATATATATATACATATATATATGTATACACTAAGCACCACAGGACATAGAGTTCGCAGAAGCACAAACAGACCCTCGGAAGTTTACAAAGGGCATCCATTTGCATTCCGAAAAAAGGTGCCTAAGCTGTGCAACATGGCGGCGAGTTTCGGGAAACTTCAGTATCGTAATTTGATGGAACAGGAATAAGGTAGGTATTTTTCTCATGTGCATCGAACATTACAGTATGGATTGGAAATTTAATATCAATCGTGAACACATTCTAATCTTGTTGTCATGGAAAGGGAGCGATTGTTTTGTCTTGAACGTATATATATTTGGATGACTTTTATATTGTGTTGTTTGTTTGTTTTGTACCTACTCCTAAATTGTATAATTTGTGATAAGCACAGTTTGTTTTCATCGACCTCTCAAACGCACTGTCTACCTAAAAAGTAGAAATTGGAATTTATTGAGGTAAATTCTTTCTATAGATCATGTATTTAGAGAATGGAAACCATCAAGACTAAACAAAACAGGTATGGGGGGGCGGGAAAATCATTTTTTTTTAACGCCGACATAGTTGGCAATGTCATCCATACAAAATGGGGAGTCGTATAACTATAAAAATTCCAACATGATGCCAGAATGGGACGAAGAGAATGAGAGAAAAGGGAGGTAATGGGCTTAGGACTTAATTATTATATGGAAAAACATTGGAATAATGCAAGTTATGCGAGATAGAGAGAGAGAGAGAGAGAGAGAGAGAGAGAGAGAGAGAGAAGGTTAACTTAATATGTTACTTGAACTCACACATGCTACTAGGAATATTTGCTTGGTTCTCTCTCTCTCTCTCTCTCTCTCTCTCTCTCTCTCTCTCTCTCTCTCTCTCTCTCTCTCTCTCTCTCTCTCGCTTTCTCTTTCACCCTCACCATCTCTCTTACGCTCTCTCTCTATTTCTCACCCTCTCCCATACCGTCTCTCTCCATCCTACGTCTCTCATCTCTTTCCCTATCCCTCCCCTCAACCTCTCTCTTTTACTCCCCCCCCTCTCTCTCTCTCTTTCTCTTGTTCAGGGGATGGGGGGTTAATTATTTAAGGCTCTAAGGCTCTCTTTACCAAACAATACAAAAGGAAAGGAAGAAACAAGAGCAAACGACAAAAAGACGGGTATTTGTATTCGCCACAATGTAAATAAGAAAGAAAAAAAGAAGAAAAGAAAAGAAACCAGTCGCGCCAGTCTCAAATAAATCATCTAAAAATATGAGGAAAAAAACAATACACAAATGACAAGATTGTAATATGCAGACGGCATCGCCTGAACACGGGATAAACATGGGAAGACAAATACGCCACAAACCCACAAACAACGACGCCCCTGTCCGTCCCAAACAAAACAGACCTAAAAACCACAAGCAAGGCAAGAGTAAGGGGCCGTAAGTACAAGGTTGGGGCAGCTAAGTTAAAACTCGTCGTAAGAATGCGCGGTAAAGAATGCCAGGCTTACGACAAGTCGTAGGCTACCGGGACATTGTACTTACGGCTCCAAGAGTGCAAAAAGAGGACGTCGTGACACACACACATTCACAATAACACAGACACACACACTGTAACACAGAAAAAAACACACACATACACTGAGACACACACAGAGAGACACACAGTCACAGACACGGAGAGAAGGGTTAGCGGAAATCTTTGCAACATCCTCCGTCCGTTTTGCTTCTTTCCAGGCCAGTTCAGTCAGACTGACCCAGACAGTCATGGGAAGAAAAGGAAGGGGGGAGGGGGGGGGGGGGGGAGAGACACCGAGAGAGAGACAGAGAGAGAGAGAGAGGGAGAGGGAGAGAGAGAAATAGAGAAAGAGGTGGAGGCAACGAAAGGAGAGACAGAGAGGGAGAGGAGAGAAGGAGGGGAAAAGACAGCGAGATAGATATGAAGAAAAAAAAACAGAGAGACACACACATATATAAAAGGGGAGAGAAAATTACAGGGTCAGAAACGGAGACACACATGCAAAGGAAGAAGGGGAGATGGAGGGAAAGACAAGGGCAGAGAAAGAAAAACAAAAAGAGGGGGGGGAGGGACAAGCAGCAGACAGACAGACAAACAGACATACAGAAAGAGAGAGAGAGAGAGAGAGAGAGAGAGAGAGAGAGAGAGAGACTGCAAGAAAAACGGAATTAGACACACGCAGATGCAACTGCTCATTACATTCTTCAAGTTCAACAACAACAGAAAAGACAAAAAAGGGAAAAATAAAGGCCGGAGCAAAGTCAATACAAAACATTTCACACAAAAAAAAAACTACAAAAAGGGGCCTGTTTGATTCTGGGCTTTCTGGCCGTTTCGATCTTTTGTGAGCATAAAACAAAAACAAAAAAGTGAGAAACATTCACAGACACGGATGTTAGCCGTGGTCCAAGCGTACATCCGACAATCGGAAGACGAAGTCAAATCGCCCAATCTGAAAAGCTCATTGCAATCTGTTTGTTTTGTTGGCTTAACATCCAAAGTCAGCGTTATTTAGGTTTCATTGTGTACGGGCCCCTTGACTAATGTCTGAGAATTTTACGAGCAGAGACAGGGCGGGGAGAACTGGACTATGGACTCCTGTCTCAGTCGGTCTCATTAAACTGGCACCGACTCAACCAGTAGGGGACAAAGTCGCCAAAGCGGGGCTCGAACCACGGATCTCCTGCGTCGAAAACAGATGTTCTACTCAGGGCTACCGCGTCCCATGTCTGCCCCGGCAACCTGTACAAAGCACGGGCTACCCAACAGGTGAGTGAGCACTTTCTCTCTGTCTCCCTCTTTCTCTCTCTCTCTCTCTCTCTCTCTCTCTCTCTCTCTCTCACTCTCCCTCCCTCTCTTTCCATCTCTTTCTTTATCTCTCTCTATTTCCTTTTAACCATCAACACCCTAATTTTGCTCATCTCAACCCCTCAATGCCGACTCCTGCCTGTTTTGCTACCTGCACAACGCACTGCCTGTCCAACAGGTGAGTGAATCCCTTCCCCCTTTCTCTCTCTCAACCTTTTTCTAACCATCATCATCATTACCTTCTGCATACTCCTCCCTGGCGAAGAACATCAAAGCCACCTATTTCCTTTTAACCATCATCACCATCACCATAATTCTGCTACCTGCAAAACGCATTGCTTAAACCAACAGGTGAGTGAATCTTCTCTCTCTTTCTCTCCCTCTCTCTCTCTCTCTCTCTCTCTCTCTCTCTCTCTCTCTGCATACTCCTCCCTGGCGAAGAACATCAAAGTCACCTATTTCCTTTTAACCATCATCACCATCACCATAATTCTGCTACCTGCAGAACGCATTGCTTAAACCAACAGGTGAGTGAATCTTCTCTCTCTTTCTCTCTCTCTCTCTCTCTCTCTCTCTCTCTCTCTTTCTCCCTATTTTTGTCTGTCTGTCTCTCTCTCTCTCTCTCTCTCTCTCTCTCTCTCTCTTTTTTTTCCTCACTCTCACCCCCTACCCCCCCCATGCCTACTCCTCCTGTTTCAAACAGTTGTTTTGCTACCTGCCTGCACAACGCACTGCTTAAACCAACAGGTGATATATCTCTCTCTCTCTCTCTCGCTCTCTTTCTCCCTCTCTCTCTCTCTATCCCTCTCTCTCTGTCTCTCTCCGTCTCTCTCTCTATCTATCTATCTATCTCCCTCTCTCTGCGTGCAACACCTTTTCTAACCATCATCATCACCACTTTCACCTTAATTATCCTCATCTCAACCTCTCAATACCTTCTCTTCTCTGTTGATGTTTTGCTACCTGCAGAACGCACTGCTTCAACCAACAGGTGCCTGAGAGCACAGCCATGTGAATCGCGCCAGGTTAGTGAGGTTACCCTGACTGGGTCACTCCAGGCCAGACCAGGGGAGAGACCCAGAGAGAGGGGGAGAGAGAGGGGCAGAGGGAGAGGGATACTGAGAGATAGAGACAGAGAGACAGAGAGAGAGGGAGGCAGAGAGAGACAGACAGAGAGAGATACCGAAAGAAACAGAGATAAAAGAAAAGAAGAAACCTGAGTTTGTGTGTGTGTGTGCGTGTGTGTGTGTGTGTTTAAAAAGATTGTGTTTATTTGTGGGTTAAACTTTTGCATAGTTTTTAGATTAGAAAGCCTTTTAGGGCTTGTAATTTTAAGAGTATTTACAATGAGGACATGTCACGTCAAATGCTACAAGTGTGTTTGTGTGGTTATTCTTTTTGTTGTTGTTGTTGTTGTTGCTTTTGTTTTTGTTGTTGTTGTTGTTTCT
>RQTK01000104.1:11124-34767 GCA_003991915.1 Elysia chlorotica | reverse complement strand
CCCTCTCTCTCTCTCTCCTCCCAAAATAATTGATACATTTTTACGAAGACAGGTACCCAATGTTGAGTTCTGAACCCAGGACCTATTTTGAGTCAGAACGTGCGCTACTGACATTATAGTGACATAGGCCTACCTTTCTGACGCACCAAATAATTTGTTTTTAGATCGACAACGTGTGTGACCTGAGAAGTGAGACTACAAGATCCTACTGCAATATAGATATAACGTTAAAGAAGCTAGATAGAACCGTGTTGTTCTGAGGTCACGATGGGGTTTTCCCGCAACATTTATGGATCCCATGGTACACAGTCGATCCAGTTGGCTCAATAGCAAGTCATTGTGTTGCTAGAGCTGCGCATGCACTTTAGTGCAACCCGGTGCATTATGCTCATTAAACGAGCGTAGCCTACAATAAAAGGCATTAAAAGGGAGGAAAGGTTGGGGAAAACCCGATGGCTGATCTATCGCGACATCGACCGAACAGCCGACCGACCGTTCACAATGATCGTAATTTAACGAACACAGCCCAGAAGAAAAAAATGCGTGCAAAAAAACAATAATAAGTAGGTATTGATTCGCTCGCTCAGCGAATTTTCAGCTGGCTTAGCCCTATAGCCATATATATATATACACAGTGTAGATGCATTATTTTGTGCTTACTCCACAGTTCTTATACTAGGGAGAGACCTGTCTCGTCTGTGGCAGCACATAAATTGTCAGACGTCAGTCTTGGAGCCTGTCCACAATATAGCCTATATAATGATTATGCTGGACGTTAAACCAAATAGTGTTATGACTCCTACGTTCTTATGTAGGATAGGAGACGGATCCCGAGACTTAAGTATTACAAATTTTACGTGCTGTTACCCACGAAACATTGAAGGTATACCGTGGTTCCTGCCTCAGCCGATTACATTATAATATCTGTTTGTTGCTTAACGTCCAAAGTCGATGCAATATATGGCTCTATTGTAGACGGGTCCCAAGTCTAACATCTGAAGATTTTACGTGCTGTCACAAGCGAGAGAGTTTGTGCCGGTTACATTAATTTTATACCTGTCCCGACACCGACCCAACCAAAAGGCTCAGGAGCAAAATCCTACAAACCAAATTAATTCTTGCCCAATCGTGGGGGTTCAACCCGCGGACTCCCTACTTGGGAGACCAACGCTCTACCCCCACTTGATCTATTTCGAACCCCCTGCATAACCATATGTGATAACAACAACAAGGATAATATCGATTAGCTACCTCAGCGAATTTTGGGCCCTATAGAAATGGCGTATATGAATTTCTGCTGACTCCACAGGTTCTCGCGATGCCTTTAAAGAGATATGTTTTTGTCTTCTTCTTTTTTTTAATAATAGTAAATTATGTAACGTACAGATCCGTTCTTAGCTGTTTGCAGTGGAAACTGTTGAGTTTCTGTTCATCATGCTTCGTTACACTACAGCATGCGTTCCAAAATTGTTATGTATCAGTGCTAATTTTACGAGCAACCTGTAAAGATACGCACATCTGTTGTTTGTCTCACTTTTTCCGACTCTTATCCAATCCATATCGTCACCCCAGTTGTAGAATGTCGTATCTAGTTTCTAAAAATATATCGAAGATTTTGGGTACTTTAGAAATGAGTTACGACATTCTTAAACTGGGGTGTTCGAGAATTCACTTTTTCAGCGTTGTTTTTTTCCTTTCTTTTTCTTCTGTCTGTCTTCATTGACTCCAAGTAAATAAGGCCCAAACTTTTTTTTTTTTTTTGCTCTTCCCCAATCTTTTTTACCACAGTCCTCATCCTTATTTTACATATATCTGACAGCATGATATCAAAGCAAACGATTGCCTTTTGCATTGTGTATAGATATCTCCAGGTTTAACTCACCCTTTGGTCTCAGGAAACATCATGTACGGCGATGGGACCCCAGGCTGGTGTACCCGGTACTAAATCGGCCACATTATACTGTTGTTGTTGTTGTTGTTGTTGTTGTTGTTGTTGTTGTTGTTGTTGTTGGTTGGTTTAACGTCCAACATCAGCACTATTTAGGCTATATTGTGGACGGGCCCCAAGACTGACGTCTGACAATTTTATGTGCTGCCACACACGAGACACTGACCGAACCTGTAGGGCACAACGCAATCACAAGAGAGAGAAGGCTTGAACCAGGGACCACTTGCAACGAAATCCAATGCTTTAACCAACATTAACATTTTTCACACCTTGTGTTCATAATAAAGCACGAGTCAGTACACACAGTGAGGGCTATTCACAGTAAAATCTCTGGTGACGGGACGAGACTTTCTTAAAATAACAGGCAAAATCGCCTAAATAAACAAACATTAAACACTAATTGTGTTTAGAGTGAAAGTGAGCCATGTCCTTAAATCAATAGGCACAGTTTGGACAGTTTAAATTTTTAGGTCATCAACCCAAATAAAATAAAAATAAATAAAAACTGAGTTAAACTTGTAAACATGACCTAGTTTATTTAGTTTTGTTTACACACTGAGTAAAACTAAGGTTAAAACGGGTAAAGGGTATTCTGTGTCTTTTGGAAGACCTTTCATAAAAACCAACATGATTGTACGCTAAATCTACTGTGTAAGTCTTGAGTTTGTTTCATCTTGAAGTGTTCGGCCATAATCCCATGGGATCAGGGAATAATTAATTTTCATATTGCCGCTCAGATTCACAAGATGGTGTGTCATGATTAACTCAGGCAGGATCTCAACATTTTGTAGGGATCCAAAACTGATAATCAGGACTGTTAAAACAAGAATTATGTGATAGTTAACGCTGAGTACAAAGACATTAAGTGAGAGGAGAAAACTTAATACATGTATGTTCAAAATATGGCACAATGGTGTATTGCCCCGTAAAAATCTGGATTTTTACAAGAGCAGCCAGCAGATGGTCGCTACATTTAAGTCGTGTCTGCTTCGACCAAAAACGACATGAAAGGAGGAAACATGAAAATATGTTCAAAATATTCTGCAGCTAATTGTTCAGTAAATTTCGGGATTTAAACAAGAACAGTCATCAGAAGATTATTAAAAGTGTTTTCTTCTGGGACGAAAAAGAATATGAAAGTAGAAAACGTAAAAACATGTTCAAAATTTGGTGCTACAGTGGATGTCAAGGTTAAAAAAAAACTCCTAAGGACAGTTAATAGTAAGTACATGCAGTTTCTTCTTCGATTCTTGAACATTACTCATGTCTTCCAAAAAAGTGGCATAACTTTTGGTGAAACCTCAATCCCACTTAGGACTGTGCCCTTGTGATAAATATTTGCAGTGTAATTAGATTTTTAAAAATGAAACATGAATAAATAGTATCAAGCAGGAAAAAAAGTTCTCGCCCCTCTCGAAAAAATATATAAAAGGACCTCCCATTATATTGATCTATATATAATGGTTTGTTGAGATTAATGTTCACATTAAGGTTATGAGATTTTCTTACTCAAAAAGACATTTGATCAATAATACACCATTTTCTTTCAAAACTAGTCAACAAAACATTTTCTTTTTATGATTATTGTTAAATCTTATCAACAATTTCAAGTGTTTTTTATATTTTATTTTTTTTAATTCGCAAATTAATATTATTTTTCAATATTTGGTACATTTATAAGATGTACATGATGAAATATAAAGCAGGGGAAGGAACTGTGTATATTTTTTTTTGACCAAAGATTATCTACCCTGATTTACACAATTAATTCCAACATAATAATTCTGCTCATCATGAAACTATAAGCAAATTTCTATCTAACCACTTCCAAGAGGTTTAACCTAAAACTACAAATAAGTATTAATTTCAGTTTCTTTGTTCTCGTTCTCCAACACTCTCCAAGAGGTTTAACCTAAAACTACAAATAGGTATTAATTTCAGTTTCTTTGTCTTCTTCTTCTCGTTCTCCAACACTCTCTTCAAATTCTGATCCCAGCCTGCGCAATGAAGGCTACCGTTTTCTCTAGCTCAGGAAGGGGCTCTTTTTTTTTGGCTTGGATAATAGTTATATAATTAATATAAAACTACAAATAAAGTATTAATTTCAGTTTCTTTGTAAAAATCAATTATTTTAACTTGGGTAATAGTTTATTAATATACAATAATTATATAACAATTAAACCGTTTATGCTGAATAGTATTTTATTGTACAAATGTGCCACAGTCCTCATCCTTTGCTATCTTGTCCGCAACAGGAAAAAATTGATAAAAACAAGAATACTCAGTTTTGAGAGTTAGAAAACAGTAATAATCCATTTCAGTGACGCAAAATGATTTATAACTTTTTTACTGAACGTATATATTAAGCAACGTAACATGGTGAATGAAAAAACATAAGCCATTAACAGACCTCTACTGAATTTTGGCCTACCATCTTTGCTATTGAGGGATCCAAACTGGATCAATATATTTTTACTTAACCTTTCTGCCTTACTGGCGTAGCAACTAAATTTCAAAGCAAAGCTCCTTTCCTGAAGAAAATATTTTTTTTAACTACCGAATGTATTAAGTTATCAACGGGTGCGACAAGCTCCTTCCAACTTCTAATAATTTATATACTTTTCTGAGTGATGTTCATTGGACACAAGATTGATGGCTATGGCGATTGCACGTTGAGTCTGCACATGATTGTCTCTAAACTGATTAGACATCATGCTGGTTAAATCTAGTTATTTTCGTTCTCTGCCAAGATATAAATCTTTGTATATATAGTTGTGTGAACATCCACATGAACTAATGCAGACAATATAATGAAAATTCCGAAATTTTTAATAGAAAGCGGGCATTATTGTGAGGACAAAATACAAAATGAAAGGAAAGACTCACCAGTTGATGAAGGAACTCTTGCCGGCCGAGTGGTTTCCAATCAGAAGTACGGTGATTTTCTTACGTGGGGCGAGCAGACTCAGGCCTAAGCTGTCGGCTATTTTCACCAGACCTGATAGAGCAAGGCACAAGAAATATCAACACACATTTATCTATCAAAGGGTGTCAATAGAAATTACTACCCCCTTCCCATACTCGCTTTCTTTTTAAAACCTCAAAGGAGTAGTTGAGTTGAGTTGGTTTAACGTCTAACATCAGCACAAATCAGCACAAAAGTAGAGCAACGCCCTAAGAAGCACTAGGTGGCATAAGTTAATAGATACACATGAGTTGAGTAGAGTCGGTTTAACGTCCAACATCAGCTTATATAGGCTATATTGTAGACTGGCCCCAAGACTGATGTCTGACAATTTTATGTGCTGCCACACATGAGACAGAGCGGGGATGTATACCATGACTCCTGTCTCAGCCAGTCACATTGAACTGATACCAACCCAACCAGTAGGGAGCGAAACCTCCAGGGCTTGAAATACGGACCTTTTCGTCGGAAGCCAATGTTCTACCCCAGGGCCACCGCTTCCCCCAAACCTCAGAGAAAACGCCTTTTAGAAGTTATGGGAGTCTTTATAGAATGCACCTACAACTTATTATATATTTCATAGTGGTCACCAGACCATAATAATTCAAATAAATGAATGAAAGGGATATTGGTTTATTTTGAAATCCTACGAATGATTAACAAAAAAACTTCTTGAATGAAAACAAGTGTGACCAGTGCAAATAATCTCATCACTCACATATTAATTAGTCAAAAACACGAAATTGCTTTTAAAAGTCTTTAAGATGCAACATGCAAATCTTTAGATTTTTTTCCTTCACCGTAATATCCATTATCTTTATAATCAAATTACTATTTAGGTAGCAAGTCTCAGGTTAGAAGTTTTAAAAATTTAGACCCAATTTTTTATGCGTGTGTAGCTGTCTTAAAGTTTTTTTCTCACCATTCTCCGCATCAATGTACAGGCCATGGCACTCCTTGAGAATTCGCTCATTCAGAGACTGAGTCGCACTGTCTGCTGCATTTGCCGATGATCTTGCTTTAACTTTTCCTGACATTTTCCAAACTCAGCACTTCCCTGAGCAACCAAAAAATTTTAAAAATTATTATAAATACATCAATTCTTAAAGAAAGCAAATGTACTTTGTTAAGAACATAGCTAGTAAAGAAACAAGTAGCTAGTAACTGAACCATTATATGACTTTTCTTTCACTTTGATTTCTAGTCGCAATAAAACTACATCTGTCATCTTCAAGGCATAAAATGATTAAATTGAAAGACTTATAAATGCCATTGGTACTCATTATGCAGTTAAGTATCCTTTTCTGGATAGTTTTCAAGAATATTTTATTTTCCATTCATTTAGGTATGGCGTTTTATTAGGCAATCTCGCTCGTAGAATTAATCTTAATCGTATTTTTAGAATAGATATGCACACGAAGCTTTACGGGCCCCTTCCTGAGCTAGAGAAAACGGTAGCCTTCATTGCTCAGGCTGGGATCAGAATTTGAAGAGAGTGTTGGAGAACGAGAAGAAGAAGAAGAAGAAGTGAGTTTATCATTTAACTTTCTCATAACTTAAGTATCCCTGTATGGATAGCTCTCAAGAATATTTTATTTTCCATTCATTTAGTTTTTACTTAAAATATCAAATCAGCCGATGAAAAAAAAGAAGAGGGACGGCTGGGAAACTAAAACGTTGTTTTTGAAAAAGACAAAAATACATGTTAATGCTCAAAGAATTCAAGTTTGTAGTTCTGATGTACATTACAATTCTAGCTTCCTAGAAAATGCACTTGTAATGCAAAAATGTGTTCTTGACAATGTCAACTCACTAAAGGTGCAAGGCTCACCCCCAAAAAAATATTAGATTATCATTAATTGGACACTGACGCAACCGGTAGGCGGTAAACTATAACAATAAAATTTTGTTAAATTGTGACTTTGAACAAGGTAAGGTACCTCCCAGATACTCTCTACCATTTGCATCAGTTCAGTAGCCTTCCTGTTTGCTAGACCAGGCTTTATTCCCCCTCCCACCCCCATCCCACCATAATGGATTGAATTTTGACAGATCTAGATAATGTATTGGACAGAATTTAAATCTTGGAAAAGCATTTAGATCTATATAATTTTAACTTTATATCTATCTAAAAGTACTTTAGTGTAAAATTATTACTGTATACTTTTTTGTGGACATATCAAATTTCTCAGTTTATTATAAATGTAATATTAACAGTATCTTTTGTTTCATTCTATTCTATGCAGGATTATTCACTTTGTACCAATCATAAAGTTTAAAAATAAAAAGATATCCAATGGCTGAATAAGCAATTTTTTATCATTATGAGATAGATCTAGATCTACGTGTATTTATCTTAAGACATCTAGATCTTTTTCATTAGCACATAAATGTACAAGCTTTTACCTACTTTTAATGTGGAAAATTGTAGAATATTTTGAAAGATAGATCTTAGTAAAAATTAAAGTTAGATCAAGCAAAGAGTGAGCGAAACAGTCAAAACTGAGTGCGTGTAGAAAGGAAGCTCTCTTTACACTTTTGTCATGAAAGAACTGTTTCAGAGAAAAATGAAAGTAGGAAGCGGTGAAAACGAAAGTCGAATGAATGATACTAATAGTTTTACCTGTCGTAGTTATAAATGAGTCTTGATGTACAGTTCATTCAAATAATTATTATAGCAATCAGTAGTATGAATTCACCATTGTCGTTAATGTTAATCTGTTGGCAATATGTACACCACCTCTTTCGTTACTATTAGTAATATATTGGAGATACTTGTATCTAAATAATTATACATAAAATCAAAACCGAAAAATAATTAAATAGAATATTCGAGGTAAACTGAGAGGTCATATGTCCCAGTTATGTACGCTTAGGAGGTAAAACAACTTGTGTTGTTTGGGATTTGGAAATATATAAAATGAAAGTAGGAAGCAATTGAAACGAAAGTAGAATGAATGATACTATTTGTTTTATCTGTCGTAGTTATAATGGAGTCTTGATTTACGGTTCAAATAATTTAACAAATTTACCAATCAGTAGTTTGAATTAACACTCGTAGTTAATGCGAACCTTTTGACACTATGTACACCACATCTTTCGTTACTAATAGTAATATTTTAGAGATACTTGTTTCTCAATGATTATGTATAATAAAAATCAATACCGAAAATAATTAAATAAAATATTCGAGGTAAAACACCTTTTTTGTTTGGGATACGAAAAATAAGACGGAAGGAAATGTGATTTTGACTGAGACAAGAGTATATATAAAGGGTAAAAATATTTCTGACAGAGACAACACAAAATAATTGCCTGACTCTGTGAATGTTTACATCCCAAAGAGATTCCCCTATACATCCCAACATACAGATCAGCAGAAATTGTGGTAGGAAATAGTATTTTTACGAAGAATCGTCATGAAGAAAAAAATTGTTTGTTGTGGTTTTAGAAGGTAATTGCCATCTATTAGGTTTTTGTGCCTTTCCAATAGCATCATCAGAATTATAAAAATAATTTAACCCAAGCCTTAATTTACGACCTAAAAGTATTCTAGCTCATGCCTCAGTTAAAGCCGTTGCTTTGAGAATTTAAGCTTAGAGTTCCCTCCGCTTTGTTTTTGTTTAATTTACTTATGGCGACTGGTCTGAGTCTACACCATACTGCAGAGTGAAGGGTGACGAGATTGTAAACTGTGAAAAATGGCTTCACTTGTTGCAGACTATTCTGACAGCGAGAGTGAAACGTTTGAAGAAAATATCAAATCAGATCTGGAAACAGAGTATGGACATGTATTTTGATTTTTCATGAAAAGTAGATCTAGAATCTAGATTTAGATTAGATCTAGATCTAGAATCTAGATTTAGATTAGATCTAAATTTAGGCTAGAATTTAGAGATCGATGTAGATTTACATTATAGATATGGAGATAGACAGCTCTAATCTAGAATCTAGATCTTTAAATGATATGTTATCAATAGTTCCTTTTTGTGGGTAATGGTCTTACTTTTAGAATTGGAGTAGCCTATGAAATAGAAGATTTAGTCTAAATCTTCATGACTATTTCATAGGCTACTCCAATTCTAAATTTTAGAATGATCATACGCTTTTTATCTAGACCTAAAGATCTAGATCTAAATCTACTTCTTAAAATCTAGTCTAATAGAAGTGGAAGCAATTTCGTTGTTGTTGTTGTTTTTTGCTGTGACTTGAGACCCAAATTTGTGAACAAAACATGAAATCTGGAACCTAAGAACTTTGATGTAGTTCTAATCTGAAGATTGATCTAGAAGTAGGTCTAGATCTAGACTTATTGAAAGAAGGGAGCATGCATGTCTCTTACTAAACGCTAAAATCCTTGAACTCTTTATATATCTAGATCTGAATATTATAAAATCTAGATCTAAATCTTTGTTGACAGACAATCTATTCGGAATCCATAAATCTGGTCTTTGAAACGGAATAAGCTTTGGTTATGGCGACAGAGAAAAAAATATACTTTGGCTTTGGCCTTGGGAGCTATATATTTTTATATAACAAACAAATTCTTAAATTGAAAGAAAGTCCTACTCCTCACCCACTGCGGTCCCAACTCAGTTTTAATGACGGCCATAGTCGATACCGAAGTTTAGATAAGTTGTTTGATATTGACTGATCATAAGTGCTTCTAATAACAATATGATTATGAGGCAAGGACAATCAATCAGAACTAGGCTAGCAGTAGCATAGAATTAGACATACATTGATACAGTACAGTTGCCTCTATAGGTGTTATTGGTTTGTTCAAGAGTTAGCAGTGGCTGGATGTATGTAAGCTCTTCATTTGGTAAACATGGTAAGATTTGCACCCACTCAGGAAATTTCACTGTCAGGGCTTTTGTGTTGGGAGAATAAGATTGGTTTTATTTAATCGTAACTTGCCAGTTGCCATACCACTCGTATGGTTTTTAATTTTTGTTGTTTATGTTGTTTTGAAAGATTTCCTTTATATTGACTTTCTCTTATATCATTAAAATTTCAGGCCCTTGAATGATGATATACCCAGGAGTGCACTGTATTTATAACCAAGTGGCAAAATAATAATAGACTTTGCCATAGTTTTTGAAAATTGAAATAACTGATTGCTAAGCTTCATTCAATAAAAACTGTCTGAAAGAGACAAAAAGTAATCTATCATACAGTGTGGGTTATAATCAACCTTTTTGTCATCTTTTCCAGGATTAAGACTGAACCAAGCTCACCGTCCAACTCTGCCAGCAGCAAAAACTTCTTCACTTCTGCAGACAGCGACAGTGGCGATGACGACAAGAAGTTTGACTCAACTCTCGTCATCAAGAAAGAAATTAAAACGGAACGGCTGCCCAATCCATTGTTGGGCGGTTTATGCAATGATAAATTGCCAGGCTTAAATGAAGCTGCCAGTTCAAGAATTGGCACTTGCGTGTTTGTGAACCCTTTTGCTGAGGCGGAGCAGGCGAAGTTTCAAATTCTTGAGAAACACGTGAAATTGACAGCAGCAGCTCCGAAGAAGCCAGCACATCAGCCGGTCTGCTGGAAGTTTAAGAAGGGTAGGTGCCACATGGGCAAGAACTGCCGCTTCTTCCACGACATGGAAAGTCAGAGGGTAGAGACTGAAGGTGACGGTACTCCAGAAACAAACGGAACCTCGCCACCGGCTAACACAAACACGCACCCATCCGGGTCGGACAGAATGACGTACCACCCAGCAGCGTATTTCGATGCGCGGCGCAGACCTCTACCCCCAGACCCAGAGGATGAGGACCACTACATGTCCGGCATGCGGAAGAAGAAGCGGTACGGGGTCGCGGACAACTTGTTGCCTCCCAAGAAGGCATTTGAGTCCTTGCAGAGACAAAGAGCTAAAGAACGTCCCTGGACAATGGGTGGTATCCAGCAATAGGTTTTATCTTATCATTGCCATATGTTAGATTGAATAGTGTTCTAGTTGCCATGGTATGTATGATTTAGGAATGAGTTAAAACTATGTCAATGTTTTATCGATATAACCATTATAGTTGTTTTTATCTGAATGGCTAAGAATTTAGTAAAATCTATGCATATAATTTATATATTTTAAATCATAAGTAAAGAACAGATCAGTTTATCAAACTGCTAATATTTTGATGCACAAATTTTTACCAGTACAGCAGTTTTCTCAATATGTTTTTGTTTTTAATTGTAACATTTTCATTTATTAAAAATTTATTTTTAAATTTAAGACTGTCTTTTTAGATTTAAAAAAGACTGTTCTGGACAGCAAATTTCTTTACTTTTTAACTTGAGGTGGATGTTTGAAGAAATTTTTATTATATTGTTCTCTCTCAGTTATGTATGTCTCCTCTGAATGAATTTGTCGTACTTTAATATATTTTTTTTAGCCTTGCAGCTTCTTCAATGTATATTATATGTATATATCACCTTTTTAGCCTTTCCGCTTAAAGTTTTAATGGCATTTTAACTATTTATATATTAAAATGTTATATTAATTGGTTAAAATTTTTAAATATGAAAATGCTCTCAAATATTTAGCCTGCATGTTGGGACATTCTCTACGTGTATTAATTCAATTTTGTATTTGATAATTTGAGCTAAGATGGTTTTAAATAAGTTTGCTTTATATTGCAAAAGATGCTCTCAGAGATGGTCCTACCTTTCTATTTTAGGAGAAAGAGGCTCTGAAAAAAAAATTTTAACATAAAATTATTTTCCTAAATTTTTAAGTGCATGATAAAATTAGTATATTATATAACTTAGTAAGTGCAATTGCAATAATATATTTTGATTTTAAAATTCATTTTAATGACAGTTATATTTATATTCATATAATATTTTTAATCAGGTATGCATGTAGTTCAAATTTTCATATAGGACAATTTTTAGGAATGACTTTGTATACATGTATGACATTTTAATTTTTCAATTGGGTAGTTATTACCAGGTGTACAGACTATTTTAATTTGACTTTACCAGAACATGTACATAAAACAGTGTAGAGAGAGTGTGAACGGTTGTTCAATAAGTGTTTTGTAATTGTATGCACCATTATGTATAAAAATAGACTTTGTGTGCTTATTTGTTGACATAAGTAATGTTATGGCAAAGAAAAGGAAATATATGTACCATAGTTTGTGTGTGTGTTGGGGGGTGGGGGGGTCTTATTGTTTGTCAGGGACTGGCCTTCATGAAGAAAAACTATCTATGTAGATTTATTTTCACATACAAATTATTTGTTAATATCATGTATAGTGCTCACAAAATATGGTGCAATTCTGCTTTTTTTCGTGGTTTTATGCCCTCGTTTTTGCAAAGAGCTAAATTTTCTGGCACATTCTTGATTTCTTGATATTCAATTTTTTTTTTTTTTTTTTGGTTCTTTTGAAGAAAAAATGTTTGAATGCAATTTTTAAATATTAAAAGTTGAATGCGTTAAGTTTAAGCTTGTACAATTAGGAGTTTTGGGATGTAATAATACTGCAGTTTTGTTCAAAATTTAATATTATGAAAGTGAAATAGACAAACACAGTGTAGTGCTTTACACACAAGAACAGAAGGATGAAAGTATCAAACAGCCATCAAAGTTCATACTGGAGGTATCGTTTTAGAAGAAAAATTTATGAACTAAGGACAAAAGTAAAACCTTTTATTTCTAAAATCTAGGGCATAGAAATTGAAGTTTTGCCAGTTTGTATCTTTAGGAAAAAGGATTGGCCTCTAATAAATTTTTTTAAAGTCAAAATCAGATTTGAAATTTTTTTACACTTATTATATCCATTATTTTGGCTTTCGCTCTTGTATCAATAATTTTACTTTGTTCTTTGTATTAGTTGTGTATCACCTTCATGCAATTAGTTATTACATATACAGATGTAACGATATTCATTTAAAAAACAAAGAATAATTGCCGGATTGGCGAGCCTATTTTTAAGATTGGCTTAATGTATTGGCCTACACTCTACATTGTATCAGTTGCTTTGTGTCCAGAGGAAATGCTCTCTCTCTCTCTCTCTCTCTCTCTCTCTCTCTCTCTCTCTCTCTCTATCCTACTAAGTACTCACCCATGCCTTGGCTGTCCGTCGTGTCCCCTTCTTCACTCAGATACCCCGGGGATGGAGTATCTGAAATATCAAACAAAAACACAAAAAAACAATCACATTAGAATGATTAGTCCAAAAGAATGATAGGTTTAAGTAGGTAGTTTTCCCTACTGGTTGGGTTGGTGTCAGTATTATCAAAATGTTGAAATATCAAACAAACAAAAAAACAAAAACAATCAGATTAGAACGATTAGTACAAAAGAATGATGAGTTTAAGTGGTTTCCCTACTGGTTGGGTTGGTGTCAGTATTATCAAAATGGTGAAATATCAAACAAACAAACAAAAACAATCAGATTAGAACAATTAGTCCAAAATAATGATAGGTTTCAGTAGGTAATAATAGCATTATTTCTCTAATGATTGAGTTGACGTCAGTATTATCAAATAAATGTGACCTGCAAAGGCTTGTTCATCCCATCCTTTTATGAAATCCTCTCTACGATAAAGTCCTAGTCGCTTACGTCAGACGTTAAGAAACAAACTTTGACTATTTACTTCACTTTTTGTTGGTCTTGTTTAAAATGTTAAACCCATCATCAAAGACTCCGTTTGATCACTGCTCTTCACCTCATTATAATATAATGATATGTGTAAACCCAGGATGCATCAAGAATGTTGACCCTTCCATTACCAAGCATGATACAGCATGATTCATCGTCATAATTTTCCTGAAAACCAGCCAATACTGCTCGTTGTTTTACCCTGGACTTTCAATTTGCATAAATTATTTACTACTAAATAAATCGGTGCTCACAGCGATCCGAAGATGTTCAATGACAAAGCTCACTTTGACTTTTACTCAAAGTTTTTAGTCATTCAGGTAACTTTGCCTCTTATTTTTGGAACTCTTGAGGATGTCTCATAAGTGTGCTAAATAGAGAACTATCATGTCTGACCCAGTCATTGATGGCCGTGCTATCCCTTGAGAGATCTGTTTTCAGAACATTTGGAGACCAAACCCTCCACACTTGTAGCAGTTGGTCCCCATAAGTATATGACTACTGGGCTGTCCCATAAGCGTTATGCAAAATCTAATAACAAAGCCTGACCTACGGTGTCGAGCACTGTGTCATTTATGGCTGTACTGCCCCCACTCGCTCACGCACACAACTTCAGAATAAAAGCTAAAATATTACCAATTTGGTGATACTTTCTTTTGTGGTTAACACATTTTCACCTCAGTTGAATAATGGTCTATCTTATTTAACTCTTTCCACTCTCAAGTTTATTATTTCCTTGAACTATCAATCAAACTAGTGGCAAAAGTAAATAAATTACTCAAAATCTATAACACTTTTTGAGTTATGTATAGTATGCATGGCTTATCTTATTTAGAAATTTCTCAAAATCTATAACACTTTTTGAGTTATGTATAGTATGTATGGCCTATGTTGTTTAAAAATCACTCAAAATCTATAACACTAAGTCCGACCTGAGGCATTGAACACTGTGTCATTGATGGCCGTGCTGCCGCTTGGGAGATCCGTGTTTTCGGGTATGGTGGTGCTGAACTCGTCAAGCCTGGCCGGGAAGTTGTCGGGGATGTCTTTGTGCCGGGGCACCAGCACCTGGGGAAGAGCTGCGGGAGAGAGAGAGTTTTCAAGGTCAAGAGTTGAGTTGAGTTGGTTTAACGTACAGTATGAGCACAATATAGGCTACATTGTGGACGGACCCCATAGTCTTAGCAAGAGTTGAGTTGAGTTGGTTTAAAGTCCAACATGAGCACTAAATACATTTGAAAATTTTATGTCTTGTCACACAGAAGACAGGGCAGGGATACCATGACTCCTGTCTCAGCCTATCACATTATTACTAAGTAAAATAATACTTTGTATAAGAGCTGTGGGAGAGTTTTCAACATACTCTTAGCAAGAGTTGAGTTGAGTTGGTTTAACATAGCCTACATAGGCTACATTGTCATATAATTGTGGATAGACCCCAAGACTGACATCTGACAATTTCATGTGCTGTGAAATACGAGAAAGGGTGGGGATACCATGACTCCTGTCTCAGCTGATCACATTAATACTGAGTAAGATAAAGCTTTGTACTGTAAACGGGCAGGATAACTATAAGGATATGCTAGATAAATACATTAAATAAGCAGAGATATGAGGGGTTCTTGAGATTGTTGAGTTGGTTTAAGGTCCAACATGAGCACTACTTAGGCTATATTGTGGACGGACCCCATAGTCTTAGCACAAGTTGAGTTGAGTTGGTTTAACGTCCACCAGGTTCTCTATAGAGTATTCTTCTCCCTCTCTCCACCTCTCCAGGTTTAACGTCTCCTAGGTTACTACATAGGCTATATTGTGGACGAACCCCTACACTCACATCTGACAATTTCATGTGCTACCACACACCAGACAGGGCAGGGATACCATGACTCCTGTCTCAGCTGATCACCTTATTACCAAGTAAGATAAAACTTTGTACTGTAAACGGGCAGGATAACTATAAGGATATGCTAGATAAATACATGAAATAAGCAGAGATATGAGGGGGTCTTGAGATTGTTGAGTTGGTTTAAGGTCCAACATGAGCACTACTTAGGCTATATTGTGGACGGACCCCATAGTCTTAGCACGAGTTGAGTTGAGTTGGTTTAACGTCCACCAGGTTCTCTATACTGACACCGACCCAACCAGTAGGGACCAGGATTCGAACTCGGGACCTTTTGCGTCGGAAGCCGGTGTTTTACCCCTGGACCACCGTGCCCCCCTATAGAGGGAGGGAGAGTATTCTCTCCCTCTCTCCGGGTTTAACGTCTCCTAGGTTACTACATAGGCTATATTGTGGACGAACCCCTACACTCACATCTGAAAATTTCATGTGCTACCACGCACGAGACAGGGCAGGGATACCATGACTCCTGTCTCAGCCGATCACATTATTACTAAGTAAAATAATATTTTGCATAAGAGCTGTGGGAGAGAGTTTTCAACATACTCTTAGCAAGAGTTGAGTTGAGTTGGTTTAACGTCCACCGTGAGCACTATATAGGCTACATTGTGGACGGACCCTATAGTCTTAGCAAGAGTTGAGTTGAGTTGGACTGTTAGGTTTTAACGTCCAACATGAGCACTATATAGACTACACTGCAAACGGATCCCAAGATTGGCGTCTAGCAATTTCATGTGCTGCGAAATAAGAAAAAGGGTGGGGATACTATAACTACTGTCTCAGGTGATCACATAATTACCTAGTAAGATAAAACTTTGTACTGTAAACGGGCAGGACAACTATAAAGATATGCTAGATAAATACATTAAATAAGCAGAGATATGAGGGGTTCTTGAGATTGTTGAGTTGGTTTAACGTCCAACATGAGCACTATATAGGCTATAGATTGTAAACGGATACCAAGACTGGCGTCTAACAATTTCATGTGAGACCGGGCAAAGATACCGTGACTCCTGTCTCAGCTGATAGCATTATTACTTGGTAAGATAAAACTTTGAACTGTAAGACGACAGGATAACTATAAGAAAAAACATAGATAAGGTAGGGGTAAGTAGAGATAAGAGGGTGGTAGTAGGGGGGGGGGGATAATACCCAGCAATATATAGAGCACATAAATCAATCAACGGTGAACACCATTTGAGATTGTCTCAATACGTTTTACATACTATCTCTTTAAAAAAAACAACATAAAAAAGAGGCTATTCGATAGACATACCCACGTATACTCTGGTGTAGTGATACAGGTTCACACAAACCTCGTCTTTATATAAGGATATGCATACTAGATAAATCCATTAAATAAGCAGAAATATGAGGGGTGGGGGGGGGAATACTAAGACAAGGCTATATATAGTCTCTATACAGTTTACATACTATCCATACTATCTTCTAAAAACAACAACATTGAAAAGAAGCTATTAGGGAGACGTACCCACGTCTACTCTGGTGTAGTGATACGGGTTCACACAAACCTTATCTTTATATAAGGATATGCTAGATAAATCCATTAAATAAGCAGAAATATGAGGGGTGGGGCGGAAAACTAAGACAAGGCAATATATAGTCTCTATACATTTTACATACTAATAACTATCCATACTATCTTCTAAAAACAACAACATAAAAAAAGAAACTATTACGGGGACATACCCACGTCTACTCTGGTGTAGTGATACGGGTTCACACAAACCTAGTCTTTATATTAGGGTTTACTAGATAAATCCATTAAATAAGCAGAAATATGAGGGCCGGGGCGGAATATTAAGACAAGGCAATATATAGTCTCTATACATTTTACATACTATCCATACTATCTTCTAAAAACAACAACATAAAAAAGAAGCTATTAGGAGGACATACCCACGTCTACTCTGGTGTAGTGATACGGGTTCACACAAACCTCGTCTTTCTTCAGGTGGAAGGCAAACTCACAGCGGTCGCCGGGCTGCAGTTCCTGTAGAAACACACGGCGTAGGAAAATATACTCATATAGTGTTATATAAGGGAACAAAGAATATAGAGAACCAACGGCAACCACATTGAACCACTTGTAAGACCAATGGTTGAACCAGATAACCCACAACCACTAGAACAGTTCTAATCCAAACCAAAGACAACCACATTGAACCACATAAAAGCACATTGGTTGCACCACAGCCCATAATCCCCCCTCCCCCCTTCTCTCTCTCTCTCTCCCCCCCTCTCTTGTTCACGTTGACGTTGTTGAAGTTGTTCTTCTTGTTGTTGTTGTTGGTGATATAACTTTGTGTACTTGCGGGTCACTTGCACCACAGCCCATAGGGAGGTTGTGAGCGAGAGAGAGAGGCAGAGAGAGGAGAGCAAGTGCAACTGCAACAACTTCAACATGAACAACAAAAACCATCATATTGAACCACATAAAAGCACAGTGGTTGCACCACAGCCCATAAGGGAGGGGAGGGGGAGAGCGAGAGAGAGAGAGAGGGAGAGAGCAAGTGCAACTGCAACAAGAACAACAACCATAATAATTGAACCACATGAAAGCCCAGTGCTTGCACCACAGCCCATAGAGAGGTTTATAGAGAGATTGAGAGAGAGTGAGAGAGACAGACAGACAAAGAGAGATAGAGAGAGAGAGAGAAAAAGGGAGAGAAAGTGCAAACAACAACAATTGCAACTGTTGTTGAGTTGGTTTAACGTCCAACATCAGCAATATATTATAGGCTATATTGTGCAACAACTTCAACAAGAACAACAACCATTCTGAACCACACGAAAGCCCAGTGGTTGAACCGCACGCCCACCTGGTGGTTGTGAGCGAGAGAGAGAGAGAGAGAGAGAGAGAGAGAGAGAGAGAGAGCAAGTGCAACAACAACAACCATAGTGAACCACACGAACACCCAGTGGTTGAACCACACGCCGAGAGAGAGAGAGAGAGAGAGAGAGAGAGAGAGAGAGAGAGCAAGTGCAACAAGAACAACAACCATACTGAACCACACGAACGCCCAGTGGTTGAACCACACGCCCACCTGGTGGTTGTGAGCGAGAGAGAGAGAGAGAGAGAGAGAGAGAGAGAGAGAGAGAGAGAGAGAGAGAGAGAGAGAGCAAGTGCAACAACAACAACCATAGTGAACCACACGAACGCCCAGTGGTTGAACCACACGCCCACCTGGTGGTTGTGAGAGAGAGAGAGAGAGAGAGAGAGAGCAAGTGCAACAACAACAACCATACTGAACCACACGAACGCCCAGTGGTTGAACCACACGCCCACCTGGTGGTTCTGCAGATCCGGCCAGCGCCACAGGCGACAGTAGATCACGTGGGGCAGCCCCTTCCGGTGGAACACCTGTAGTCTGCCGTCCAGAGATCTGGTGGGATGGAATGACAAACGCACATATATGAGCATATATATGTAATAGTAAAACAACTAACAAAATAATTAACATGTATGAGCATATATATGTAATAGTAAAACAACTAACAAAATAATTAACATGTATGAGCATATATATGTAATAGTAAAACAACTAACAATAGTAAAACAACTAACAAAATAATTAACATGTATGAGCATATATATGTAATAGTAAAATTACTAACAATAGTAAAACAACTAACAAAATAATTAACATGTATGAGCATATAATTATATGTAATAGTAAAACAACTAACAATAGTAAAACAACTAACAAAATAATTAACATGTATGAGCATATATATGTAATAGTAAAACAACTAACAATAGTAAAACAACTAACAAAATAATTAACATGTATGAGCATATATATGTAATAGTAAAATTACTAACAATAGTAAAACAACTAGCAAAATAATTAATATGTATGAGTATATATATTTATGTAATAGTAAAATTAATAACAATAGGAAAACAACTAACAAAATAATTAACATGTATGAGCATATATATGTAATAGTAAAACAACTAACAATAGTAAAACAACTAACAAAATAATTAACATGTATGAGCATATATATGTAATAGTAAAACAACTAACAATAGTAAAACAACTAACAAAATAATTAACATGTATGAGCATATATATGTAATAGTAAAACAACTAACAATAGTAAAACAACTAACAAAATAATTAACATGTATGCGCATATATATGTAAAACAACTAACAATAGTAAAACAACTAATACATTAGCATGTACACTCAGTTTGCTTTGTTGTTTCACGTTCAACGCTAGCGTTGTATACGGGGTGCGTGGTGGTCATGGGGCAGAACATCGGCTTCCGACGCAAAAGGTCCAGGTTCGAGCCCGGGCGATTGCGCTCCCTACTGGTTGGGTCGGTATCAGGATAATGTGGCTGGCTGAGATAGGAGTCATGGTATCCCCGCCCTGTCTCGTGTGTGGCGTGACAGCACGTAAAATTGTCAGACGTTAGTCTTGGGGCTCATCCATAATGTAGCTTATATAGTGCTGATGTTGGACTTTAAACCAACTCAACAACAACAACACAAAAAACCAGCGTTGTATATACACATATGCTATACGCATGTATCATGGAGTACTTAATATAGTAAGCTATGGCATGTATACATAGAGTACCATTGGTTTAATGTTTTAAGTCGGGTGGCTTTTTTAACATTTATAATGGAACTTTGCTGGAAGACATGGACTTCGTTTTAGGTTTTAGTTAGCGGGTGGGTTTATTTATCATTTGTACTTTTTATTTTTTATCAACGGGTGGCTTTATTTATCATTTGTACATTTTTATATGAATGGGTGGGTTTATTTATCAAGTGTGTCTTCTTTATATCATCGGTGGGTTTATTTATCATGTGTGCCTTTATTTTATCAAGATTCATGGTTATGAAACTTTACGGTGAGATTGAGTGAGTGAGTTTGTTTTACGGCACGTCAGCACGGTAACGGCTATGTTGTGCCCATGATGTTCTAAGACAATTAATGCATTATACTAGTACTAGCAACGGTGATTCCTTTATCTCTCTCTGAGAAATAAAAACATAACAATTGTGCGTGAAAAGTTTGGTTACAAGTGAAGGGTATATACAGTAGTTTAAAAGATCCATGTGTAGGACTATCACAATTAAATTTTAGTATACACCAATGTCCTTCAAGTACTTAAGTATGCGCTGAGGACTAACATACGTAAATATGCTCTTAGTGGTGAGATACACGTATGACTATGTATTGAGCTCCGCCTCATGTTTTAGTAACCCCATCTACCTCGCCAAGCAAGAATGTTAATGTCAACGGTGGCGTTAGTCATGCTGGCGCGGCTTATTCTAACTTGTCTTTGAAAAAGACGGCTAATTAACTAACGAGCTTATCACTACATACATACTAACAATGTCAATATCTTTTTTTTTCTTAATCATTACTACCATAGCCAGAGTGTTAGCTGCCTACCAGTACCATGGAAGACCAACAGAGGGTGGTGATTCGCAAATTGGTTTTAATTATATCGTACGTACGATTCCAGGGACAGCCAGCTAACAAACTAACCAGCTCTCTCTCTCTCTCTCTCTCTCTCTCTCTCTCTCTCTCTCTCTCTCTCTCTCTCTCTCTCTCTCTCTCTCTCTCTCTCTCTCTCTCTCTCTCTCTCTCTCTTCTCCTCCCTCTCTCTCTCTTTCTTTCTCTCTCTCTCTCTCTCTCTCTCTCTCTCTCCTCTCTCTCTTCTCTCTCTCTCTCTCTCTCTCTCTCTCTCTCTCTTTCCCTCCCCCTCCCTATCTCTCTCTCTCTCTCTCTCTCTCTCTCTCTCTCTCTCTCTCTCTCTCTCTCTCTTCTCTCTCTCTCTCTCTCTCTCTCTCTCTCTCTCTCTCTCTCTCTCTCTCTCACAATCGCCACATACATCACAATTTAACACCAGTAATTAGATCTAGTATTTTATCTACGCTAATCGCTACCACATATATACCTATCTAGCACTGAAAAACATGGTGCTAAATGACGAATTGGTTGGTGTTAGTGAAAACAGCTTTATATGATTCTAGTGACAACTAAAAAGGTGTCAGCCTTGGCACGATAAAAGCACCAATATTCTTTCTGAACTGACGATTATAGATTTAACTACCACTGAAGAACAACACTAAAATGGGGAAAATGGGATGCTGAAGGGCAAATGGTACATTGTTACATACATCACAATATTATTAACACATAATTACACCAGCGCTCTATCTGACCTAACCAGTGCCAAAAAACCTGGCTAACGCGGTAACAGAACCGTTGGAAAAAGAACACAATTAATGCCTCATGGTCCTGATGAACAAATTAGTGAGGAATCAAAGCTTACGACTCCAGAGACTGTTATGCTAACAAACTTTCCAGCTCTATCGCAACATTCACACCAGTTGGTTGTTGTTTAGTTTTGTTGCTTTTTTGTTGTTTTTTATCTAACTAACCGCTACCACAAAACCAGCTGCCAGTATTCGAAAAACACGACAATGTGTCAGTGTGGTTCTAATGATGGATACAAGTTATGCTAGTTAAAGCTTCTGCATGTGATTCCGAAGACAGCTAACAATCCAGCTATATCTCGTTATAACTCAGCAACAGTATAGATCCACACCAGTTGGCTTTTTGTTTATCTGACTAACCGCTACCACAAAACCAGCTGCCAGTAACGTTAAAAAACACGACAATGTGTGGTTCTAATGATGGATACAAAATGACAATTTATGCTAGTCTGCATGTGATTCCAAAGACAGCTAACAATCCAGCTATATCTCCTTATAACTCAGCAACAGTATATATATTCACACCAGTTCGGTTTTTTTTTTTATCTAACTAACCGCTACCACAGAACCAGCTGCCAGAGTATTCGAAATACACGACAATGTGTGGTTCTAATGATGGATACAATTTATGTTAGCTATATCTCGTTATAACTCAGCAACAGTATAGATTCACACCAGTTGGCTTTTTTTTTTAATCTAACTAACCGCTACCACAAAGCCAGCTGCCAGTATAATAAAAAACACGACAATGTGTAAGTTCTAATGATGAATAAAAATTATGCTAGTTAAAGCTTCTGCATGTGATTCCGAAGACAGCTAACAATCCAGCTATATCTCGTTATATATAACTCAGCAACAGTATAGATTCACACCAGTTGGATTTTTTTTTAATCTAACTAACCGCTACCACAAAACCAGCTGCCAGAGTATTCGAAAAACAGGACAATGTGTGTGGTTCTAGTGATGAATAAAATTATGTTAGTTAAAGCTTCAGCTTGTGATTCCGAAGACAGATAATGTTATATATAACTCAGCAACAGTATTATATATCCGTCATAACTAACCGCTACATGTACAACAAACGTAGCTCTACCAGGAGCAGCACTGTAGAACTTAACAATGCGCGGTGATAGTAGTGGTGGTAGTGGTTACGATGATGATGGGCAAATTGGTGCCTAGTTAAGCCACACGATTCCAGTACGGTAGTCCCCCATTAACCCCGCAACCAGTGCCGAGAATAGACTGTAGATTGTACAGCCCTAGAGATTTACACTATTACAGAGTGGTGTAAGTGTATAGAGCGTGGACAACTAGCCCAAGTACCATGTACCATGTATGGTGATGATGGGCAAATTGGTGCCTAGTTAAGCCACACGATTCCAGAAGTTCCCCCATTAACCCCGCAACCAGTGCCGAGAATAGATTGCAGATTGTACAGCCCTGGAGATTATTACATTGTGGTGTAAGTGTATGGAGTGTGGACAGCTAGCCCAGGTACCATGTACCATGTACCATGTATGGTGATGATGGGCAAATTGGTGCCTAGTTAAGCCACACGATTCCAGTAGTCCCTCATTAACCCCGCAACCAGTGCCGAGAATAGATTGTAGATTGTACAGTCCTAGAGATTTACACTATTACAGTGTGGTGTAAGTGTATGGAGTGTGGACAGCTAGGCCAGGTACCAGTACCAGTACCATGTACCATGTATGAGAGCAATTACATTCGTCGTGAGGATTACAATTACTGTGTCATCTCCATTCCTCTTCATCGTGTTCCACGTCAATACTTGTACGAATTCTACCATGTATGAGAGCAATTTACAATTTACATTCGTCATCAGGATTATAATCACTGTGTCATCTCCCATCTCTTTTCACGTCAATTTATATCCCTCAATCCCTTGTAATTATCTCCATTCTAGCCCCCCCCCCTCTCTCT
>RQTK01000103.1:775908-786582 GCA_003991915.1 Elysia chlorotica | reverse complement strand
TGCGGCGTGGTGAGGGGGGGTGGTATTATGGTATAGGTCAAGAGTTTATGTATATGCATCGAAGTTGTCTAGAAGGCATGACTTAAAGAAGATTTCACTGGGTAGTAATTGATAAATTAGATGTCGAATACTCACTTCCTTCAGCCATAAAGTAGTTCATCCAAGCAGAACATAGTGAGAGCCTTGTACACAAGGAGGTTCATCCATAGACACATTCAAGAGAATATGTTTCGTTCTATTTGGAACTCTTCAGGTCTAACATTTTCAAGGAGTGTTATTCTATAATTTAGAACCTTCACTTGAAAATGAAATAAATGAACCAATCAGGGGACAGGCTTGAACTTCAAAACTGGGACTCCATTCCGTTCATTTGGACCTCCTTATAGCCAAATAATGTCATTTAAAATGCACAGTTGTACCGTCGTATGTTTCATGAAGTGATCAGAGTTTACAGAGTCACCGTTGAACACTTCTTTGATAGGTGCTAGTAAATTTGGATAAGGGTCTAGACCTGTACTTGACATTTGCACAACGAATGGTCTTGAGTTCTGCTCGGAATTCCACAGACGAACATATAATATTGCAGATAAAAGTCATTTCACAAACAGATCTCGATTGTGTTCTTAAGTTTAAGTTTTGAGCCATCTTCGATGTGTGGGTTTAGTGGCTTCAGGTGTGGTGACCGAACTGAAAAAAGGGATGGTGATAGACATTATAGTCTAGGAAGTGGCGTTTGCCGTTTGCTCTTCACCTGCCCCACTTTGCTCCTTTTCTGAGGGGTTGTTGTTGTTGTTGGGTTGGTTTAACGTCCAACAGCAGCACTATATAGGCTATATTGTGGACGGGCCCCAAGACGTACGTCTGACAATTTTATGTGCTGCCACACACGAGACAGGGCGGGGATACCATGACTCCTGTCTCAGCCGGTCACATTATACTGACACCGACCCAACCAGTAGGGAACGCAACAGCCAGGATTCGAACTCGGGACATTTTGCGTCGGAAGCCGATATTCTACCCCTGGACCACCGCGCCCCCCTTTCTGAGGGGATTGTTTACGCACTCGCTTTGCATCGGCTATCGAGCGTCCAGCCGTCCGATTGATCCGGTACATCGACGGTATCGCCGCATCGTGATAAACCTAAACCTAGGCGGAAAATAAATTGTTCACAGTTTCACAGTTTGGCCAATTAAAAACGTATGGTGCTGAAAGTGATCATAGATCTATAAATAATCCTTTCTCACCAGTTAAGCCTAGATTCTAGATCTAGATCGACTGCTCAACTCCAGCAGTTATGGTAGTGCGGTGGAACTGGCAGCAATGGCATTGTCTGTGCAGATTTACATTACATGCTGGGTTTTATGATAAGCGCTTTGCAAGAGATGCTGGTTTATCTCCTCCCATATATAACGACCGCTATCTTAGTGTAGGGTGTAAATAGTTATGTCGTATTTAACAATGCTTGTTATCTAACTAAGACAATTTTTTTATAAACCACGTCTTTGTATCGATAACACCCGGTATGACGTTTAGAATTCTTTAAAATCCTTTAAAATCCTATATATAGTACCAATAGTAGGATTGAAAAGAATTTTTTACAACAAAAGTTGTAGACCACTACATGTCTCTGTGAAACCAAACAACCCTGACAGTTACAGTCTCGTAGACCCAAGACACGAAATAACCCTGAAACTCTGAGAGCCAAAAGTGGGCCAGTTAGTAACGTGTTGGGTCAGGTTGCCCCGAACTTCTCACCTGGAAAGTGCTGCTGGTACATTTACTCGGCTAGTATGTAGACTAGTAGACTAGTACAATGTACAACGTAAACGGCCTTTCACCCAAGACACGAAATAACCCACACTCTGAAAGCCAAAAGTGGGCCAGTTAGTAACGGGTTGGGTCAGGTTGCCCCGAACTTCTCACCTGGAAAGTGCTGCTGGTACATTTACTCGGCTAGTATGTAGACTAGTAGACTAGTACAACGTAAACGGCCTTTCACACACACACACACACTGCAACATTAGTGTTTTAACCATTGGTGTGGCTCATGGGGGAAAACAGCTGCCATGTTGGAATGGAAGGATTTTTATTTTATAAGTGCAGTAGTCTGAAAACAAAAACACGCCCTTTTTCGGGTTACTTCAATTATAATATCATATATTGGCAAACATTGCTGTTGTTGTTTATAGTATAGGTCCAGAAGTAGACCCCTTAGCTTCGTGAGTAGGCTGAATACCTTATTCTCTGATTGGATCGGATGTAGTTTTTTTTTTAAACTGAATGTCTTCTTTCCCTGACTATGAATGGTTTCCGCTTTCTTTTCTTTCTTTTTTTTTTTTTTTTTTTTAATTTTCTGCACATCGGCAGGTCGCGATCTCATTAATACAATCATACACATGTATGTATAGTTATTTGATGATATTTTTTCCTGTATGAAAACGTGCGTGCTCTCATTATTAGGAGTATTACTGTTCTGCACTCCAGGATTTTAAAATATAGATCTAGGCTATACTCGCTCTACAGAGCAACTGAACTTCACCAAGCAAAGCCAGCCATCACCAGTAGCGCTAGGTCACTTTGACACGCACCGGTATTGTGGCGTCTGCTCATTTCGCTCACAATCAGGTTCGCTTTGCGCATGTCCGTGATTGCGTCATTTTGTCAGGAGCTCTCGTTGAATCCTCCTGGTAGAATCTAGGGCGACGAGGGTAATACATTAAAGAAATCTGAGGCGAATTGTGTAAATTCGGTCAATTTATTTTCAAATGGCCGCTTAGTCCTGATTTTTGGGTCTGCACACTTTGCTGTAAATAGATGTCTATTTTTATAGATCTATTCTATTTCAAATAAATGGTGAAGTTGACTAATCATATCATTGCTTTTGCTATTGTAGTTTTGGTAAAACACAAGCATAGCATGTATAACAAGTGGTGTTTAAATGTTATTCTCAAAAAAGAAAAAAGCCATGAGAATAATAATAAAAAATAATTATATCCCAGACAGAGCCTCACACTAGTTTTGCAGTGTTCTGTTATTGGGGCGGGAGCGCTCTCTGTAGGTCAGGTCAAGTCGAAAGTGGAGGCGGGCTCGCCGAGCCATCATGCCCGCAAATAGCAGACGAGAGTGAGAGAAGGATGGCATGGGCATTAGCCAGGAAGGATGGATATGGCCAAAGAGGAGAGCAGGGGGGAAGTGGAATCTGGATTGAGCGGATTCTAGGTTACTGTCACGAAAAACTGGGTTGTTTTTCTCGCTTGTCGCGGTAGAAAGCTGAAAGTGAAATGTAGAGCCACCGCTCAATGATGTAGATCTAGATTAGAGACCGTCAGACTTGGGCCTACATATTCTCTAGGTGGCGTGCCGAATGGGTCTCGTGTAAGATTGCTATTCAACAACACAAGTCGGTCTAGACTAGAATCTAGATAGGTGTGTGGTGACTGAATTCGTAGTATTTCGTAC
This sequence comes from Elysia chlorotica, assembly GCA_003991915.1. Classification (NCBI taxonomy): domain Eukaryota; kingdom Metazoa; phylum Mollusca; class Gastropoda; family Plakobranchidae; genus Elysia; species Elysia chlorotica. The sequence continues at coordinate 783,122 of RQTK01000103.1, read as the reverse complement.
TGAGGAATGAGGGTTATTCTCAACTACCCGTACCGAACTTTCACAATCGTTTACCAGTTTTAGCTTTCGATCTAGACATAAATAATCTATTTTGGGCTCTAGCTTATTGTTCTTAAATGAATGTTAGGCCTATAGATCTAAATAGTGTTGTTGCAGTCTATAGTCTAGATTAGGTATGTCCAATTCAGATGGAAATTATTTAGATCTACGTAAATGTTTTCTAGTTATCCCTGTTTTGTAATATATAAAGATATAATTAATTCTCAATCAACCTGCTCGTACCAGATCTATATCTATTATTTGTAGAGTGAACCGTTTATCCCGAAGGCCTGAATATTCCTTATTTACAATTTTAGAAAATAGCCTTAAAATGATATGTTCGTTATAGTCGCATTATTGTTGTTGTTATTATTATTATTATTATTATTATTATTATTATTATTATTATTATTATTATTATTATTATTATTATTATTATCATTATTATTATTATTATTTTTATTGTTGTTTATTTTTAGTTTTAAGAGCGATTTAAATGAAAATATTCTATATCAATACCTTTGAATACAATAATTATAATTATAGCCTACTGACACTTTGTAACTTACAATGGTAGATTCTAGCGTGGGTCACAACGTACTGGTTGTTTGATAAACATTCTCCGCAATAAGTTAAGAGTCAAACTTTCAACTTGCCTTCATTCGTGGCAACCCTGGGGTGGCCCATGTTCTGTCTCTCTAGATCTAGACATCAATTAAAATACTTTCATGTGTGATATTTTAAGCCAATTAAATTAAAAAAAAAAAATAATCAAAATAAATTTAAATATTTGTAAAATTTAATCACTTTATGATTGTCAGAAGCGAACCACATATTATTAACCTGCCTTTCGTCAGTACAAGATTATAGCCTTCTTGTTTTCTTTTTGTTTCTAACAACACATCTTTCACCAATCTTCATTTCAAATTTTTAAAACCTTTCCATAGCATACTCACACAATAATTATCATACAAGTGTGGGGCACTTTAAATGGATAACGTTATGAAATATTTAAAGTATTCTTGTTGGGATAACGTGTGAAAGTGGAAAATTTGTTATGGTTTTCCTTAGATATGAATCAACTATTAAGGAATTACAAAACTTTTTTAGTTGACTTAATTTTTTTTATCTCTTCTTCACTAAGCTGAATAAGAAGAGCGACATGAAAACCTAGTACATGTACATTGCGACAAAGAAGAATAGCTTAAAATTACTCACACTGGTGATTATTGATCCAACTTTAGACAATACACTACTAATTTATCACCATTACTAGAGATAAATTGCATGTTATTGTAGTTGCAGGTCTACACATTATATTGCTATATTGCTAGGGTCTACACATTATATTGCTATATTGCTAGGGTCTACACATTATCTTGCTATATTGCTAGGGTCTACACATTATATTGCTTTATTGCTAGGGTCTACACATTATATTGCTATATTGCTAGGGTCTACACATTATCTTGCTATATTGCTAGGGTCTACACATTATATTGCTATATTGCTAGTTGTACATCTGTTACATAATGCTATGGGGTGTTTGCTGAGAACAATAAATCATAAATAACACTAGACGTCCCGTCTGGTTCATCTGAATGTATGTACTACAACTACAATGTATTGATATAGTCTGGGAGATGGAGACCCATCATAGATTGCTATTAATATAAATCTGTGATACCCATAGATCTAGATCTAGTACAGGTATTTTAATTATGTCGAACACACACGTATGGACCTAGGTCTAGGGGCGTAAGTCACTAAGTATAACGTTGTGCTAAACTTAGCACTCCTCGCAAGATATAATATGGAAATACGGTTCAAGGGTTTTAGTTTTAAGAGCGATTTAAATGAAAATATTCTATATCAATACCTTTGACTACAATAATACTGACACTGTGTAACTTACAATGGTAGATTCTAGATTGGGTCCAAAAGTATTAGGCCAATTAATTTAGAAAAAATAATCAAAATAAATCTAAATATTTGTAAAATTAAATCACTTTATGATTGTCAGAAGTGAACCACATAATACTTTCCTTTAAACTCTGACTTTCGTCAATACAAAATTGTAGCCTTCTTGTTTTCTTTTTGTTTCTAACAACACATCTTTCACCAATCTTCATTTCAAATTTTTAAAACTTTTCCATACTCACACAATATCATACAAGTGTGGGGCACTTTAAATGGATAATGTTATGAGATATTTCAAATATTCTTGTTGGGATAACGTGTGAAAGTGGAAAATTTGTTATGGTTTTCCTTAGATATGAATCAACTATTAAGGAATTACAAAACTGTTAGTTGACTTAATATGCTTCATCTCTTCTTCACTAAGCTGAATAAGAAGAGCGACATGAAAATCTAGTACATGTACATGTATTTGCGACAAAGAAGAATAGCTTACCCACACTGGTGATTATTGATCCAACTTTAGACAATACATTACTAATTTATCACCATTACGAGAGATGAATTGCATGTTATTGTAGTTGCAGGTCTACACATTATATTGCTATATTGCTAGGGTCTACACATTATATTGCTACATTGCTAGGGTCTACACATTATATTGCCATATTGCTATATTGCTAGGGTCTACACATTATATTGCTATATTGCTAGGGTCTACACATTATATTGCCATATTGCTATATTGCTAGGGTCTACACATTATATTGCTATATTGCTAGGGTCTACACATTATATTGCTATATTGCTAGTTGTACACCTGTTACATAATGCTATGGAGTGTTTGCTGAGAGCAATAAATCATAAATAACACTAGCATTCTCTGTGGTTGCGACGTCCCGTCTGGTTCATCTGAATTTATGTACTACAATGTATTGAAATAGTCTGGGAGATGGAGACCCATCATAGATTGCTATTAATAGAAATCTGTGATACCCATAGATCTAGATCTAGTACCGGTATTAATGATGTCGAACACACACGTATGGATTCTAGGTCTAGGGGCGTAAGTCACTAAGTATAACGTTGTGCTAAACTTAGCACTCCTCGCAAGATATAATATGGAAATACGGTTCAAGGGACGTATTTTCTATTATTATAGTTACATGGGGTCGTAACTGCAACGTTGCTGTGGCTTACAAATTGTCTGAAGTTGTCTGCTTCCCATTCTTTAGACGAGTTATAAATCTGCTACTGCCCGTGTGTACATTTTTGTACAACTGTGCCTACGATCCTAGACCTAGACTCGAGGCCTACTTTCGGTTTTGTTTTAGCGTGTTACATAATTATGTAACAATGTGTTATCCCCGCAAGACTGCCAACTTAAAAACAATTAAAATGTTTGCATAAATATAGCACATGCAAAGTAGGTAAAATATAAATTAGGAATTAGGCCCTACATGTGGTTAGTTCGAACACATCCGTTTTATAATATACATAATATATGTTATATATCGTGAATTGTTTTGGTGTAGGTCACAGACTATAATCACATGATTAAAGTGAGTGTAAATATCGGTGTTAAATCGTTAATTGTCTGATTAAGAAAGTTTGTAAGAGTTTTAACGCCCAAATTAATGTGTTGTTCTTTTGCCAGCAAACATTTCCATTTCTGTACAGGAAGATTGCCATTGTCAGAATGACTGCATAGAAAACTTAACAGTGATTTGAACGTGCAACAAGTTATTCAGATTTCAACCAATGGAGTGGAATTTACAGTGTTGTAACCAATGGAGTGGAATTTGCAGTCTACAAGACTCTTGTAACAAGAACAATGTGATTTTAGCCAAAGGAGATGAATGTACATCCCGGTGATTTTTATGTGCATCAATCGACTTTTTTCTTAAAAATCAAAAGAGAATAATTCTATTTTTGTAAACATTTTCTATACAAATACATCATTGTCATATAGCTCCTGTTCCACTGTGATCCCTCGCTCTTTCAATAGTTTGTTCTTGTTGATTCTACAAAAATTGCAAAGGAGAAACGCAATTTTCATTGAAGTGCAACCCGGTGCTTTGAAAAATTGAAGTTTGAAATAAATTTCTGTGATATATGTAGAGAAAACAAGTTAGTGGGCCTTAACTACGTTATAACAGAAGGTCATACAGAAATCTTGTGGGCGCCTTCTCTCATTCCCAACACCGTAAGCAACCTTTAAGACTAGAGCATTTTGGGCAAGCGGATAAAAAACCGCCAACATCGTAATCAACCTGACTAGAGCATTTGGGCAAGCGGATAAAAAACCGCCAACATCGTAATCAACCTGACTAGAGCATTTGGGCAAGCGGATAAAAAACCGCCAACACCGTATAATCAACCTGACTAGAGCATTTGGGCAAGCGGATAAAAAACCGCCAACACCGTATAATCAACCTGACTAGAGCATTTGGGCAAGCGGATAAAAAACCGCCAACACCGTATAATCAACCTGACTAGAGCATTTGGGCAAGCGGATAAAAAACCGCCAAGATGATGGAAAACTTGCTTAACACGTCATCGACCATGATTGACACGGCCCAGTTGCCTGGCCAGAACGACAGGACGTCCCCGGCCACTGTTGCAGGTAGCTACTTAAAACACAGATCGCTTTAAAGTTAAAAAAAAAGGGTGTATACATGTATTATTATCCACAGATCCATAGACTTATTGTTAATGTTAGTGATTTGAGCTGTGGCGCTTTGCCTCTGCAGTGAACGATGTTTTTGATGTTTGGAAACTTATGCCTTCCTCCTTTCTTCACCATTCATAATTATTATCACAATATAATTATATGGGGTCTCTCTCTCTCTCTCTCTCTCTCTCTCTCTCTCTCTCTACATCGTAATCAACCTGACTAGAGCATTTGGGCAAGCGGATAAAAAACCGCCAACATCGTAATCAACCTGACTAGAGCATTTGGGCAAGCGGATAAAAAACCGCCAACATCGTAATCAACCTGACTAGAGCATTTGGGCAAGCGGATAAAAAACCGCCAACATCGTAATCAACCTGACTAGAGCATTTGGGCAAGCGGATAAAAAACCGCCAACATCGTAATCAACCTGACTAGAGCATTTGGGCAAGCGGATAAAAAACCGCCAACATCGTAATCAACCTGACTAGAGCATTTGGGCAAGCGGATAAAAAACCGCCAACATCGTAATCAACCTGACTAGAGCATTTGGGCAAGCGGATAAAAAACCGCCAACATCGTAATCAACCTGACTAGAGCATTTGGGCAAGCGGATAAAAAACCGCCAACATCGTAATCAACCTGACTAGAGCATTTGGGCAAGCGGATAAAAAACCGCCAAGATGATGGAAAACTTGCTTAACACGTCATCGACCATGATTGACACGGCCCAGTTGCCTGGCCAGAACGACAGGACGTCCCCGGCCACTGTTGCAGGTAGATGATTAAAACACAGATCGCTTTAAAGTTTAAAAAAAGGGTGTATACATGTATTATTATCCATAGATCCATAGACTTATTGTTAATGTTAGTGATTTGAGCTGTGGCGCTTTGCCTCTGCAGTGAACGATGTTTTTGATGTTTGGAAACTTATGCCTTCCTCCTTTCCTTTTGCTTTTCTCTTTCTCTGTATCCCTCTGCGTGGCAACACATAAATTTGTCAGACGCACACACACACACACACACACATTCCCTTCTCTTCTCTCATCTCTTTTTCTTTTACGCCCTTTTACAAAGTCAACAAGTAAGACAGTGTTTTTTATAGTGTTATCGTGCTCTCACTGGTATGATTTTTTTTTAGTCAATCGCATTTCGTCCTATACATACGCTCGGATCGGTACACGTTTCTCGGGATCGAATAACGTGTGACTCGTAATTTTTTTTATCGTGTATTTATAGCGGGCTTGCAAAATTGCAGCCAGTTTGTTACACGGTGTAGACCTAGCCCCAGGTCTAGGTGACATTGTGATGGTGAGGCCCTCAGATCATTCACCGTTATAGTACATGTAACCTACACAGTGACACGGGTGGTAAAATCATTGTACCATGTAGCATGTATGTAGCGTGCTGGTAAACTTGACTGTTTAGAGGTAAATATTATAAAAATTACTTTTGGCTCGCGTAACCAAATTGGAACATAGATCTACACGTTTTGGTAGTAAAAAATGAGATTAAAAAAACTAGGTGAGAGAGAGAGAGAGAGAGAGCTCTCTCTCTCTCTCTCTCTCTCTCTCTCTCTCTCTTCTCTCTCTTCGTCCCTATTTCTCCCTCTCTCGGTGTCTTTTTTCAACCGATTTCTTCCTATTTCTTTTTTCCCTCTTCTCTTCCCATAACAGTCGCATAACATCACGACCTTCATTCTTGGCGACATTACGATGTGTATACATCTCTATTTGAGAACATAGATCCATGAAACAAAATGCAAATATCATAACTTTGCGTCTATAAATTTTATCCAGACACAATTAAAAAACCGTATCACCTACCTTTTAATACGTCGTCTAGCATACGCTTTCACTAGGGATTGATATATCAGCCTCTTTAGTTTTGTTTTCCTAAAGTCCATGATTTCGAGGTAAATATATTTTAAAAATGAAATCCATAACAACATGTATACGCTCTGAGCAACACTATGGGAAAGCTGCTATATAAATGCACTTTTATTATTATTATTATTATTATTATTATTATTATTATTATTATTATTATTATTATTATTATATTATTATTATTATAAGAATGTGTGGTTGTGTGACAGTACTGTTTTCAGAGAGCGTTCAAACTCCAATCATAGTTCAAACCCTAGGGCAGCGTAATGTTGTGTGGTTGAGGCCAGTGCGCTATCAGTGAGACCACTCACCTTGCGTCTATAAATTTCATCCAGACTTTTGCATGAAGTTTTGTTTGTTTGTTTTTCGTCGTTTTGTTGTTGTTTTTTGTGTGTGCTGTCATTAAAAAAAAAAAAAAAAAAAAACCCCACGAAGCTGTGTGGTTGAGGCGAGTGCGCTAGCAGCGAGGCCACTCACCTTGCATCCCTCACAGGCGTGCACGCCGTAGTGGAAGCCACTGGCACGGTCCCCGCATACTCGGCATAGCACCGTCTCTCCATCAAACTCTGGCAGGACATAGAGAGAGAGAGAGAGAGGGGGGTACAGTTAGATACAGTGTCATGTGAGGGAGTGGGGCAGAGAGAGAGAGAGAGAGAGAGGGAGAGAGAGAGAGGGGGGGACAGAGGGGGGACAGA
>RQTK01000103.1:725096-773685 GCA_003991915.1 Elysia chlorotica | reverse complement strand
CACACACACAACTACATGTATAAGAGCCCTCCACAATCATACTTGTACACCACAGCAGTCGTTGGGCGCAATGTACATTCAGTGCCTCGGTAAATGACACGGATGCAGACATTTCTAAAGTACACTCATTAACATATCCCCCTCTCTCTCTCTCTCTCTCTCTCTCTCTCTCTCTCTCTCTCTCTCTCTCTAGAGAGAGAGAGAGAGAGAGCGAGAGATAGAAAGTTATTGAGGAGAGCATTAAATAATGTAACCTGATACTGCTACAGCAACTTCTACAACGGTGATATGATGAACCAGCTCGAACGGTTGTGGGAGAGACAAACAGGCGAACATGACCATAACACTAACCCAAACCCATGTAACACCTAGAATTATTCTACGTGAGTTGTCAGGGTTGCTGACGTAAAACCTGCCAATTTCCGCCATCTCCTTATTCCTCCTTCTCTCTATCTCTCATTCGCTCTAACCTCTCACTTTCACTCTCTGTTTTGTTCTTATATTCTCTCTCTCTCCCTCTATCTATCTATCTATCTATCTATCTATCTATCTATCTATCTATCTATCTATCTATCTATCTATCTATCTATCCCCTCTCTCTCTCTCTCTCTCTCTCTCCTTTTTTTTACACCCTCTCTTTTCACCCCATCCCTAGTTCTTTAGACAACACTACATCCCCCAAAAATTCTAAAAAAAAAAAAAAAAAGAAAGAACAAAAAAAGAAGATATTGTTTGGAGCCCCACTCGCCCCAGAATTGAACGGCCTGGGTTTATTGGGTCAGTGGGTGCTGCTGGAATTAATAGGGAGTACACAAACTATGGACTTGCTGACGTCAAGCACAGGGGATTTTTACGATTGTTTTTAACGCCCTTTTCCCCTGGGAGGAAAAATAAAAGTGTGGGGGTTTTTTTGTTTGTTTGTTTTTGTTCCTTTTGTTCAATTTTTGTTTTTGTTTGTGTGTGTGCGCGCGTGTTTTTTTTAGACGGTAGCAGTATAGATAAATAGAGAGGTAGCTAGATGGAGACACAAAGAGAGTGAAAGAGAGACAGATACAGAGAGGGCGAAACAACCAAACATACAGATACGGTAGCCAGACCGAAAAAGTAGTAGTAGTAGTAGTAGTAGTAGTAGTAGTAGTAGTAGTAGTAGTAGTAGTAGGAAGAGCAGCAGCAGCTCAATCATGATTATCATCATTACATTCATTTTCTTATTCGCCCCCGTCATCGTTATTTTTACCTGGGCAATTTAGCCTGGCGAGTGTGCGATGTCTCTCATTGCTGGTAGCCGGTAACGGAGGCACCTCTCCACACGTCATTCAGCATGATTATATATTCCATTGAGGAGGTGAGAAATGACAAACCAGAAAGTGTGGGCAAAGACAACAGCATGGGTCAGTAAAGCGAGTCGGAGGGGCGGGAAATAACAAAGCGTAAACAAACAAAAAAAGATAATGGATTCCTTACCGCACTTTCAATCGCTACTCAGAGGGTAAATATGGATAATTTATAAGTAAAAGAAACGAGGGTCACAATGGTTAATGAGTTTAGTGTTTTTACATAAACTCAAGTTTTTGGATACGGTCTACATTGCCAGCTTGCACCTTGCTTCAAACACCCCGACCCGCCTCCTCCGTCCGTTATTTAATTTGGCCTCACTGGCGGACGCCGGTACGCGGTACGAACCAGGTAGGCCGTGCATATCTTGCCAGGAAAGGGAGATTAACGATGACCCGGACTACACGAGATTAACGATGACCCTTCTGTTGACCCAGCCCAAATCACCCGTGTGTGACCTTAATCCGGGTGAAAAACAAGAAAAAACAAGAAAAAAAAAACCGGCAGTACCAGAAAGAGCTGATCGATCGGAGTATGGTTCAATTGGTTGTATGTCACTGGAAAGGGGGGGGGGGGGGGGGGGGGGGGGGCCGGGGGGAGGCGCATCGGGCTTGAGGCAAAGAGAGAACATTAGGGGATCGTGTACAGACACAAAATGCTCAAATTAATGAAGACACTTTCTTTTCTCTCCTTTTCCAAAAAATCTAACAAAAATGGAATGAAGTCACGTATTTTTAAAGTCCCGTCATTTATCATCTATATCCTTGGATATAGTGCTGCTGTTGGACGTTAAACCAACCCAACCAACCCAACCATGTCACTGGAGTCACTTGCCAAAGTCCGCTGTGGCCGATTCTGGGGGTCATAATTGGTCTCTTGGTCTCTCTGCTAGTTTAACGTCTCACAAGTCTCAAGAAGTACCCTACACGGCGACGGGACTTCAGGGTGGGCCTCTGGATACCTGAAGGCATCTACATGGAATGACACCGACCAAATAAAATAAAAATGTCCGGAGCGGGATTCAAACCTTGGACTTACTGCATCGGAGGTCGACGCCTTTACCTGGGTACCACCATGCCCCACCGGCCATTTGAACAATTTAAGTGTCAAGACAATCACTGTATCAGCCCGTGTTATCGGGATTGATACTGTGAATTGCATTGCTCGACTGTTATATCGACACGCCAGCCCTAACAAAACAAAAACAAACAAACAAACAAACAAACGGACGGACGGTTTGGGACGGCTCTGCAGCTGTTGCAAAAGTCTGTGCCCAGGCCAAATCCCCCGTGACCGTAACCACCCGGTGAAAAACCAAAAGAAAAAAAAAACAGGCAGTTCGGATTACGGGGAAACTCCGGACCGAATTAGGTGACTGTCCATGCCTTGTAAATACAGTGTGTTATTTCAAGTAGCCAGTCACTAATGGTTAAACTTTGACTGTTGTACTATTGGACGGTTGAAGTGACGATGAGTACAAAAGCACCCAGGTACATGTACCGAGGGTGCCCAGTCGGTAAAGTGCGTGACCTGTATTCGGAGAGCCTAGGTCGATCCCCAGTCGGGTCGCAATGTTCGTTGCTCGGTCAGTGGTTGAACTTACTTGAAGCCTTTGGAGAAAATAATCTCTCAATCTCTCTCTCAGTGCGTTTTTCTCTCTGTCTTTCTCCCTCCCTATATCTCTCAATCTCTCTCTCAGTGTGTTTTTCTCTCTGTCTTTCTCCCTCCCTATATCTGAATCTCTCTCTCTCTCTCAGTTTGTTTTTCTCTCTGTCTTTCTCCCTCCCTATATCTCTCAATCTCTCTCTCAGTTTGTTTCTCTCTGTCTGTATTGATCTCTCTTGGTGTGTCTCTCTTTCTTCAAAAAAAAAAGAAGATAATTTCTCATTGCTTTCTTCGTTCTTCCCCCAGGGCTTCTTCCGTCGCTCCATCCAGCAGAAGATCCAGTACCGCCCTTGCCTGAAGAACCAGCAGTGCAATATCCAGAGGGTGAACCGCAACCGATGTCAGTACTGCAGGTACGTCTATCTGCCAAGCCCTCGGTGTAGTTGTGTGTGAGTGTGTGTGTGCGACACATAGAGAGAGAGAGAGAGAGAGAGAGAGAGAGAGAGAGAGAGAGAGAGAGAGAGAGAGAGAGAGAGAGAGAGAGAGAGAGAGAAGACAGACAGAAAAGAGAGAGAGACAGAGAAAGAGAGAGAGAGAGAGACATAAAAACAGAGGAATAGAAAGGAAGGAAGAAACCGGGTGGTCAGGATTGATAGTTTTACCATTTATTGCCTCTTTTTTAAATTTATTGTTTCATAAGTCATTCTACTTGCTATTTCTATGTACACACATCTACCCACTTTATCTAACTTCAGCTTAACAATAGCGTAATATTTAAGTATACCAATCATGTATTATTAATGCATTGTTTTATCATTGATATAGTTATTACACTTTGCTGTGCATGATTTATTTTTTCAGACTAAAGAAGTGTATCTCTGTGGGGATGTCTCGTGATGGTGAGTCAGATTGTCTGTTGCCTGTCTTGTATTGTGATGGTGTTACATGTATCACCAGTACTATGATGTTACTAGCTGTACCCTGGCTGTATTAGTCCACTGTGCCTTTCATGGCCCATCTCATCATAACCTGGTTGCGAACTCTGTATCTTGCAGACTTTATATGGGTCGGAATTGGATCCATTGCCCCATATCATACCGACATCTGTAGTGTATACATGTATATAGTGCGTTATGGGATCTGTCACTATAATTATAAGAGTTGCTTTCTCTTCAGTGACCGGAGATCTGTCACCACATCAGAGTTGTTTTCTCTTCAGTCATAGGAGTCTTCGATCAGAGAAAGCGAAAGTCACAAGATCTTAAACTTCATAGTGTATTCCATAGTCAAAATGGGCTGTTTAAGTCTGACCCTACCTGTAAGATGTGCTTTCACTGTGCACACCCACTTTTTAAAGTAAATGGTGAAAATGTATACATGTAGATTTATTTGAGGTATTGAAGCAGAAAATTTATGAAAGCAAAATACAAAAAATTTCAAAGAAAAGTTTTCATTGTAAATATTTCAATTTGAGTTAAAGAAATGCAAATACAATGTAATCCCAAACATTGTTTAATTAAATTTTAAATTTTAAAAGGATAATATTGTCCAACATTATATTTGAAAAAAAAATTGTTTTGCTTGATAATATTGTCCAACATTATATTTGAAAAAAAAATTGTTTTGCTTGATAATATTGTCCAACATTATATTTGAAAAAAAATTGTTTTGCTTGATAATATTGTCCAACATTATATTTGAAAAAAAAATTGTTTTGCTTGATAATATTGTCCAACATTATATTTGAAAAAAAAAATTGTTTTGCTTGATAATATTGTCCAACATTATATTTGAAAAAAAATTGTTTTGCTTGATAATATTGTCCAACATTATATTTGAAAAAAAAATTGTTTTGCTTGATAATATTGTCCAACATTATATTTGAAAAAAAATTGTTTTTTTTGCCTTTGTCACCACTGTCCATCCTCTCCTTCCTCAGCCGTCCGGTTTGGCCGAGTCCCAAAGAAGGAGAAGGCACGCATCATCGAACAGATGCACAAAAAGTCAGCGCTGTCGCAGGCGGGCGAACTGTCCTCACTTCTCTCCAACGGTCTGGACGTGGTCCACGCAGTGGTTGCCTCACACAGAAACACCTGCGATTTGACCCAGATGCGGGCCGCCCAGATGAGGGAGCACGCCCTCAACACGCAACAATATGTGTCCTGCCCATCCAACATGGTAGGGGCGTAGGGGACTTTACCTACATAGACTTTTAATTAGTTAACAACACACAACAGGGCGTAGGGGACTTTACCTACATAGACTTTTAATTAGTGTAGGGGACTTTACCTACATAGACTTTTAATTAGTGTAGGGGACTTTACCTACATAGACTTCTGATTAGTTAGCAACACGCAACAATACATGTCCTGCCCATCCAACATGGTACGGGCGTAGGGGACTTTACCTACATAGACTTTTGATTAATGTAGGGGACTTTACCTACATAGACTTTTAATTAGTGTAGGGGACTTTACCTACATAGACTTTTAATTAGTGTAGGGGACTTTACCTACATAGACTTTACTATAGACTTTTGATTATGTAGGGGACTTTACCTACATAGACTTCTGATTAGTTAGCAACACGCAACAATACATGTCCTGCCCATCCAACATGGTACGGGCGTAGGGGACTTTACCTACATAGACTTTTGATTAGTTAGCAACACACAACAATTATTATATGTGTCCTGCCCATCCAACATGGAACGGGCGTAGGGGACTTTACCTACATAGACTTTTGATTAGTTATTAAACAATTCAGGTTAATAGTATTCTTTCTCTATCAATATCATAGTTTTTGTCTGTTATGTATGTTTCAATCTTTCTATGTCATCATTTATGTCTGTTATCTCTTCTCTATCTTTTTTGTTTGCTTGTCTTTATGTCTGTCTCTCTCCCTCTCTCAGCTCTCTCTGTCACTGTCTCTCTCTCTCTCTGTCTCTCCCTCTCTCTCTCTCTCTCTCTCTCTCTCTCAGCTCTCTCTCTCTCTCTCTCTCTAATTTACGTCTAATTCTTTCCTTCGTTTGGAACTCCAGGCGTGCCCTCTCAACAACGAGTTTGGCTCGGGCTCGAACACTGACCGCAGCGGATGTCCAGGTGGAGGGGGAGGGGACGGTGGTGGAGTGGGCGGCGCTCCCATGACAGACTTCTCCGAGAGCTTCACCCCAGCCATCAAGTCGGTTGTCGACTTTGCCAAGGGAATCCCAGGATTCGTTCTGCTCAACCAGGATGATCAGGTCACCTTGCTCAAGGTCAGTGTGGGATCAGAGGTCATAGAGGTCAAAGAGGTCACATCAGGGTTGGAGATCTTCTAGAAATCTAGATCAGTTAACTTTTGTTTGGTCACATTTTGTATAGCTTTTTTGGATAGTTGTGATATCATTTTTTGTTTTGTGAAATTAAAAGCTTAGCTAAAATAGTGTGAAAGATCAAGATTTCACTGTATGGAGATTATACTAGATCTAGCGTGTGTCTTTTTATACCTTTTTTTTGTTTTGATAATTCAGCAAGATAGTTCAGTTATAATTTATCTTATAAAGTTAACTCTAGACAATTTTTTCCAATGGAAAATCTAGGTGACTCGTATCACAGAAAAGAGGCAGCATATAAAAGAAAAAAAAAAAAAAAAGGGCCTGTGTAACTGTAAAGGGGTTGATAGAATTGAGCAACAATTGACCTAGCTGTAGAATTGAACTTTGAAGATTTCACTGCTTATTATTATTACTACATTTGTTCCTGTGGTCGCACTTTCAGGCTGGCACATTCGAGGTGCTCCTGGTGCGGTTCGCGTGTCTCTTTGACCCCCAAACCAACACGATGATGTTTACAGGGGGCAAGCTCTACCAGCGACAAGCCTCGTCCACTGTGAGTTGACAAACTTTATTATACATCTTCGATTGTTGTCGGTTGTCGGCCGGTGTGTCCGAAACTGGGTTCTGTTCGGCAGGACACCGGTGGGTTTGGCACGTCTTTGCCAGTGTACTTTGAATTGGTTATTTAGGTTTATTGGGGCATGTTATGGCGGTACCGAGTACTTAGAACTGTCAGATATTTAGTATTGGGACCCATCCAGGATATAGCCTAGATACTGAAGTTAGACATTAAAAAAAACAACCCTAAAGACCCTCAGCTCAAACTTTTAGGGCACACGCACTGAAAATACAGCTCTACCGTACCATATTTTCCCAGCCACTATCCTAACAAAAAAGCCTCTAACAAATTAGACTTATGTAGTACCCAGCGTTCTTACACTTAGAGCAATAAATCAGGTGCATGTCCTGTTGGTACACAAGTTGATGTCCAAGATGGATCCGTGTGACGGAATTGTGACCCGTGTCCATGGCAGTTTTTTGACCCGTAGTCCAAATCCAATCTGAATGGTGCTGGGTTGAGTGGGGGACTGAGTAAATTCAGTAATGCTGCAAAGTTATGTAAAAACCTGAACTTTGACATTAATAATTATTGAAAATTCATTCTCTTTATTTATTTTCTCTTGGCTTCTTAGGTAACTACAAACGCTGGCTTTCTGCTGGACTCCATGTTTGACTTTGCCGAGCGGTTCAACAAAATGTACCTTTTGGATGAGGAGATTGCACTGTTCTCTGCGTTGGTTCTCTTGTCGCCAGGTAGGGTTTACTTCTCTCTCCCCATCATTATCTCCCTTTATCTAATGCAGCAAACCTTATAAGTTATATGGATTGTACTTACCATAGAAAACGGTTGGCTTCATTGAGGCTTTTTCAGTACAAAGAATGAAACATAAAATTTTATGAAAATGTCGCTATCTTAATGATATTTTTTTGTTATTATATATATACATAGCTGCCAATCAGTAAGTCCGTACGTATTATGGTTGAAAAATATGTATTTGACAGTATCCAGCTAAAAATGTGGGTGCTCATTGCTTGCATCCGTTGTTGCAGTTAACGGTTTCTTGACCATTCAATTGAATGAGTTGACAGTCTTGTCTCTAACCCAAACCCTAACCCTAACCCTAACCCTAACCCTATCCCTAACCCTAGATCTAACCCTAAGCCTTTGCCAAACCCTAACCCTAACCCTAACCCTTTGCCAAACCCTAACCCTAACCCTAACTTAACCCTACCACTAACCCTTTGCCAAACCCTAACCCTAACCCTAACCATAACCCTACCACTAATCCTTTGCCAAACCCTAACCCTAACCCTAGCCCTAACCCTGACCCTAATCCTTACCACAACCCTAACCCTAACCCTAACCCTAACCCAACCCTAAGCCTAACCCTAACCCTAACCCTAACCCTAACCCTAACCCTAACCCTAACACTAACCCTAACCCTAACACTAACCCTAACCCTAACCCTAACCCTGTGGTGAGTGAAACACCAGGCCTCACGCTGTCCACACTTGCCCACACAGATCGGCCGGGCCTGCGGAACGTGGAGCAGGTGGAGAGAATTCAGGCCAAGCTCAGCGACGCGCTCCAGAACATGACCAACGCAAACCACAGGGACGACCCGACGCTCTTCACCAAACTCATCATGAAACGGCAGGACCTGCGCACCCTCAACACACTGCACTCGGAGAAGTCCATTGGTGAGTGTGAGTGTGGGGACAGAAAGAGAGGGAGGGAGGGAGGGAGGGAGAGGGGGAGAGAGAGAGAGAGTGGGAGGGGGAGGGAGAGGCAGGCAGGCAGGCAGGCAGGCAGGACCTGCGCACTCTCAACACACTGCACTCGGAGAAGTCCATTGGTGAGTGTGGGTGTGGGGACACAGAGAGAGGGAGGGAGGGAGGGAGGGAGAGGGGGAGAGAGAGAGAGAGTGGGAGGGGGAGGGAGAGGCAGGCAGGCAGGCAGGCAGGCAGGACCTGCGCACTCTCAACACACTGCACTCGGAGAAGTCCATTGGTGAGTGTGAGTGTGGGGACAGAAAGAGAGGGAGGGAGGGAGGGAGGGAGAGGGGGAGAGAGAGAGAGAGTGGGAGGGGGAGGGAGAGGCAGGCAGGCAGGCAGGCAGGCAGGACCTGCGCACTCTCAACACACTGCACTCGGAGAAGTCCATTGGTGAGTGTGAGTGTGGGGACAGAAAGAGAGGGAGGGAGGGAGGGAGGGAGAGGGGGACAACGTAACAACCCCCCCCCCCCCCCCCCCTCCACCTGATGTAGGCCCCTTTCTAGACCTCAGTTACATATTGAAGGAAAAAAATATCGATGTTTCAATTAAAAAACAAGTAAAATGTATTATGCAAAAACTATAGCATCCCAGCCTGCCTCTTCATGTGTATAATGTTTATATCTGACGTAGGCTGCCAGCTACCTTATTCCTGAAAACGAAAAAAAAAAAAAAAAAAAAAAAAAAGAATAATTTTGATAGGTTAGAAGTTGTTCTGTATAGAAAATCTAAAAGGAAAACTTTGGTCTATATTTAGAGGAAAGTTTCTTTGCTCAGAGTCACAGAGAACAAAATATGACTGAAGATTTTATAATGATGCTGGACCTTTAACTAAGGAGCCTCCCAAATGTCACTGGGTCGCGTGTGCCGAAATGTTTGCTGTCATATTAATAGCAGCAGCTTGCAGCATTTTATCAGGGGCTCACTGAATGTGCTTTAGTATTATTAGGAATACATGTAGTATCGGGTGTAATGGTTACCCTTAGTTTTTAACTGTTGTATACTTTGGGGGGGGGGGGCGGTGGTCCTGGGGTAGAACATTGGCTTCCGACGCAAAAGGTCAGAGTTCGAATCCTGATGATTGTGTTCCCTACTGGTTGGGTCGGTGTCAGTATAATGTGACCGGCTGAAACAGGAGTCATGGTATCCCCGCCCTGTCTTGTGTGTGGCAGCACATAAAATTGTCAGACGTCCGTCTTGGGGCCCGTCCACAATATAGCCTATGTAGTGCTGATGTTGGACGTTAAACCAACACAACAACAATAACAACTAGTCATATACTTATTCTATATCGAACTGTCCGGTCTGCCAGCACACATACCAAATTCTTGTACATGTTTTAATCTTTTATGTTTGTTTGCTGCATGAATTAGAAATGAACCACTGACTTAACAAAAGAGAGGGGGGTTATTCGGGGAGAGGATGGAGAAATAAAGAATGAAGAGAGACAAAGAGGCAAGAAGCAAGGGAGGTAGAGAGAGAGAGAAAGAGAGAGAGGAGAGAGAGAGAGAGAGAGAGAGAGAAAGATATAGAGAGAGAAAGCAAGAGGGAGGGGGGTTTTAAAGGGGTTTAAACTGATCAATAATCATCAATTCTTGTTTTGCAATTGTTGTTGTTTCATCAAAACAATTTACTTTTACCTAGTATTATGGTCATTGTTTAAATGGATCTGCTGAGAAGTTGGATAGCTGGCCGTAGCCTGGGGTGAATGAAATTCTAAACGGCCTAAATATGTATATTATTATATTTCGAAAGACCTTCAATTATTGCCCAATCTTGGCCTCAGTACAATTTTATCTGATTCAGAGTCAAAGTGTTATGATTTAAATAGATGGAGAGAAGAAAAAAAAAGAAGAAAAATTGGTTTTCAATTTCAAATGATTTCACACCAAAAAAAAAAAAAAAAAGATCGGAGGATTCTAAATTACCGATCCTTTAAAACAATTTTCAGTGATTAGGCCTACTACATAATTGTTGAGAGGGGACTAATACTCGATAGTTATTATTATAGGTGGTTGAACTACAATTTATTCCCTGTTCCTTTTCTTTGGTCAGCTCGTCAAAGAGCCAATCATGATCGTCGAGAGAGGCAGGCGGTGGAAGATTGTGACATGGACTTTCAAGATTCTCTTAGTACAAGGTAAGGAAAGGGGCCAGAGAAGCACACAGATCTCTGCCATGTTTAGTGTTTGTATTTTGTTGTACTGCTTTTTTTTTCTCCATCTCTCGTACTGTATCTCTCTCTGTCTCTCCCCATCCCCTTTCTCTATCTCTTGCCATGTATCTCTCACTCTCTCAATTCACGGTCTCTCGTTTTCGATTACTCCTTTAACTGTCTCACTCTCTCTCCATCTCTGTCCCTCTGACTCTTTCTTTCCCTCTCCCTCTCTCACACTCTCAATCTCTCTCAGTATATCCCAGTCTCTCTGTCTATCTCTCTGTCTGTCTGTCTCTGTCCCTCTGACTCAGTCTCACCCACTCTCCGTCTTCCTCTTCTTTGTCTCTCTCTGTCTGTCTGTAACAATGAAGTACCTTTAACACAATATAGCTTGCCCTCCTCTATGGTGTGTAACCTGGGGCGTGTCAGCGTGTCTCGGTCTAGTGTGTTGCAACGCCTACGCGGCTGATCAGACATCATCCCGTAGAAGCCGGACATTTCCTCGCGGAAGAAAGTTCCGTACGGTGTTCGCAGCACGACCTGAGGAGGGGGAGAGGAAAGTTACAAAATACATCAGCAGGACGCATATTAATGTGTCAACTCCATCCTCTTCTTTCCATTTCACTATCATTTCTGTCCTCTAGCTCTAGCCCATTCTGTATCTTTTTCTTCCTCCAACTCTCTCTCTCTTTTTCTCTACCCATCTCTCTCTCTCTCTCTCTACCCCTCTCTCTCTCCCTCTCCCTCTCTCTCTCTCTCTCATGGTATGAAAATCTTGTGCTGTCTCTTGCTTTTGTAATTGTCCGCTTGTCTCCCTTATTTCGCCCCATGGAGTCGTGTGATTCAGGTAAGTGTTATCGCCCTTGCAACTCTTGCCCACTTCAAACGCCATGCAAAGTTTCAGGTGGTGTGTGTTTCATTGCCCACTTCAAGCGCCATGCAAAGTTTCTGGTGGTGTGTGTTTCATTGCCCACTTCAAGCGCCATGCAAAGTTTCTGGTGGTGTGTGTTTCATTGCCCACTTCAAGCGCCATGCAAAGTTTCTGGTGGTGTGTGTTTCATTGCCCACTTCAAGCGCCATGCAAAGTTTCTGGTGGTGTGTGTTTCATTGCCCACTTCAAGCGCCATGCAAAGTTTCTGGTGGTGTGTGTTTCATTGCCCACTTCAAGCGCCATGCAAAGTTTCTGGTGGTGTGTGTTTCATTGCCCACTTCAAGCGCCATGCAAAGTTTCTGGTGGTGTGTGTTTCATTGCCCACTTCAAGCGCCATGCAAAGTTTCTGGTGGTGTGTGTTTCATTGCCCACTTCAAGCGCCATGCAAAGTTTCTGGTGGTGTGTGTTTCATTGCCCACTTCAAGCGCCATGCAAAGTTTCTGGTGGTGTGTGTTTCATTGCGAAGTCGCCTTAGCGGAACTCGAACCAGGGACCTCCTGTGTCGGCAGCCGATGTTCTACTCAAGGGCTACCACGCTCTCTTAGCTTATTGCTCCATGTATATGATTTATCTCTAAACCCATACATTACGATAACCAATAGATTTGGCGTTGGTTGGTTGGTTGGGTTGGTTTAACGTCCAACAGCAGCACTATATAGCAGGAGGCGTTACACGCTTGACAGAGACTACATCAACAAGATGGTCAATAGGTAGGCAAAGCAATTTTTACTGCATGTGAATTGTGATTAAATGTTGTTAAGCGCTTAGTTTGAGCTTTGTGAAGGGAAAGCGCTCAATAAATAAATATTATTATTATTATTATTATTATTATTATTACCGGTATTATTATTATTATTATTATTATTATTATTATTATTATTATTATTATTATTATTATTATTATTATTATTATTTTTATTATTACTATTACTATTACATGTACAGTCATGTAGAAGATGAAGTTGTTTAGTTATATTAGTCACATGTAGTAGATAGACACACACAGACGCGTCCCAAGCAACACACCACGAAGTAGACGCTACACTATCAACAAAGATGGTGAATAGTTTTTAAGAAAAGAAGTCTTTGAAATTGTTCTTTGATCTGGAGGTTTTTATTGAAATAATCAATGTACAGTGTAAGAATAGGAGGGTACAAGCTGACACAGTAACATTCAAACTAATGACTTTGTGGACACATTTTTTTCCCTTTTTAGTATTTACTTAGCCTTTGAAAAATGAAAGCAAAAGGTAGGTAAAACTACTTAACTAGTGTTTGGGTTAGGTTTCTTGAAGAAAAGTTTGATACGTTTTCTCTTCTTGCATAAAACTTACACGCTTGAGTGGTGGTTATGCGTGCAGTGTGTTTGTATGGGTGCGGGTGTGTCTGATGTACAATTAGTATGGACGAATGAAAGAATCTTGTAAAGCGCTTTGAGGCCTCGGCATATGTACTTATTATTTATTATTATTATTATATAAAAATTCTACATAATTCACATTTTTCTCCCGGTGATCTGTCCAGACTGAGCGATCGCCTGGAACCGCGTGATGCCGGCATCCCCCCGGCGACTTCCATGTCGAGCTCCGCGACCAGCTCTCCCATCCAGGAGGAAGGAAGTTTGGCAGCCATGCGGGCTCCGTCTGGCAGTGTCAGCAGTGGCTACTCCTCCTGTGGGAGTGCGGGGGGCGGGGGCAGCTTCACCCCCATCTCCCTCCCCGAGGCGAGCCCAGGTGGGGGGCTCCAGGTGCCCTCGTCCCGGACAAGCCCCATGGCTGCCGGCGCCGGGGTCAACATTCACTCCAGCCCAGGCTCTCCCAGCTCCAGGTTAGTTGGACGGGCCAATGAAATGGCGTGAAGTATTGTAGAGAGCGTTAATTCCACTTTGTTTGTGAGCTTAATGTTCCCTTTAATGAATGGAATCGTGGCACAGTTTTGCATAACTCTTTAGTCTGTAACATTGACATTAGACGGGCCAATGAAATGGCGTGAAGTATTGTAGAGAGCGTTAATTCACTTTGTTTGTGAACATAATGCTCCCTATAATGAATGGAATCGTGGCACAGTTATGCATAACTCTTTTGTCTCTAGGCGGCATTGTGTGATGAGCATACCAAAATATAGAGTGAAGCTCATGGCATTCAAACGGCATAGCTCTAGGTAGTAATCACTGTCCTTTTACAGAGTAATCATCAAACTGTGATACAGCAATGCAACATATGGGCAGGAATCTTTAGGAAGACAGGGGCTTTGCCTTTAGAATCAAACATTGACTTAAGTTTTACAGGCTATATGGTTAGAAAAGTGTTGTTTAAATTAATATAGTGTTGTTTCAAAATTTCAACTATCTAAAAATATAATTAAAAGCATCCCCTAAAAGCATCATCATATTGACTATCTGTGCACATAGACAGAAACCAAAACCTGTAACTATCCTTGTAACTATCCTTGCCCAACCAAAACCAAAACCTGAAACTATCCTTGCCCAACCAAAACCAAAACCTGAAACTATCCTTGCCCAACCAAAACCTGAAACTATCCTTGCCCAACCAAAACCTGAAACTATCCTTGCCCAACCAAAACCTGAAACTATCCTTGCCCAACCAAAACCTGAAACTATCCTTGCCCATGCAGATCGCGCTCAGGCTCGT
The DNA here is from genome assembly GCA_003991915.1 of Elysia chlorotica. NCBI lineage: Eukaryota > Metazoa > Mollusca > Gastropoda > Plakobranchidae > Elysia > Elysia chlorotica. Next base: position 759,355 of record RQTK01000103.1, on the reverse strand, counting down.
TCAACCAGCAGGCAGACGACTATCTCCACATGAGGCCTCGGTGCTACAGCTACCACCACAACAGCGAGGGCCGGGCGTCGCGCATGTCCCTCCAGCGTCGTCTTCTCGCTGCCGCGGCCGCTGTGACCCCCGGCGCCTCGCCTGGTCAAGGTCACGCCAGCGGAGGTGAAGACGAGGCTCTGTCAGGGGGCCATGCCCAGGGCAAAGGGAACTTGTTGTCATCGCTAGCTACGGCCGTGACCACAGGTTGGTTGCTTTGCTTCTTAACATGCACTAAGTGACGGATATCCTTCTTAACATGCACTAAGTGACGGATATCCTTCTTAACATGCACTAAGTGACGGATATCCTTCTTAACATGCACTAAGTGACGGCTGGATAAGTCACGGGAATAACGTCTCACAAATTTTAGGTGCGGTCACATTATACTGACGCTTGACACAACCAATGACGACCAACATGGTCATTAAAGCAGAATTCTTAATTAGTAGTCACTTAATCTATATTGGAATCAATCTTTCATTAAATCCAGCTAAATTCTTGGTCCGATTTTTTTTAATTTTACTTGAACTATGGCTTTTTTTTTAATGTCACTAAGTCTAACCGGACTTGCATATCTCTCTCCTCCTTCTGTTTCAGGGGAAAGCCCTTACATGTCGGCCGAGATGCGTCGTGGCAGTGTCGGCAATGCGTACAGCCTTCACAACCGCAAGGCAGCCGTGCTAGCTGACAGACCTCTCTCCTACATGGGTCGGGTGGCTGACATGGAGAAGAGAGTGGCAACCGCTAATGCTGTCGTGGCAGCGCATGGCCTGCCCCTCATGAAGGTACAGAGCTTCAGTCTCTTCATCTAGCTATAGTCCATAGTGTTGGTGCTAAAAAAATACTCTTGTCCATGTACCGTGAGTACGTCCGTCTATATGTGGTTGAAAAATATGTATTTGACGGTATCCAGCTACAAATTGGTTGTCCTGTCGATTGCTCAGTACTTGCAGCCATTTTCTGCATTATCACTCGGTTAGTCCAGCCGTATACTGGGCTGATTCACATGTTAAACGTCTCATAAATACCTCCTATGCTTCGTGGCACTGGGATCAGCCCAGTTTCTAATTAACTTGTAGATTAATCGTTCACTGCGGCTCTTTGGATTGTATATCGTCATCAGGACTTGGGAAGATGGATCTAGGATTATTTTAGATGTTATTTGAAAGAAATGATTGCTGTTGCCTTCCACTAATGCGTTGCAACTCTAACCAAACTAATGCTATCTTTTCTGTGGTATTGCAGTTGGTGATTTAAAAAGCGTTGTAATCGCTCCATATGTTTAGTAGAACTGCAGGTAAAGTCTTTATCTCGTTAGTCCATAAGTATCATAGAATACTTACTGTATCTCACTTTTTAATTTGCAGCACGTAATGCCGGACGGTACCATCTACCCGATGAGTCTGCCTCCCCCTGCAGAGGTGTCTGGTCACGCCCACAGTGGCCACCACCCCCACCACCCCCACCACCCGGCACTGTGGCACCCCCAGGCAGCAGCCGCAGCAGCCATCGCCATGGGTCTTGCCTCACCTTCCCACCACACTCCCCCTCACTCGCGCCCACCGGCACACTCTATGATGCCCCAGCAGCAGAGGAACTTTTCTGGCACTGAGGACGGAATTGTGAGATCCGCAAGTTTCTCCACACCAACCTCCTCATCCTCCGCTTTTCACGGGCAGGCTAACACAGAGTGGGATTCCCTGACAAAGCAAAGATCGTCTCGAAGCTCACTGGAAGGGGAACACCCGAACAGAGATTTGAACCCTCCGGCAATCACTACCAAAGCTGGAAGTCCTTCAATGCGTTCTCCGAGCTCGACCTTCTCATCGGCAGATGCAGCAGCAATGAAAGCAGCAGCAGCAGCTGCCCAGGGCAATATGATGATGAGTATGATGATGATTGGAAGGCCCCTCATCGACGCTCGCAACGATCCATTCATTGGTCACGCTTTTGCTGCAGCAGCTAAAGAGAGAATTGGGGTTCGGACAAGCAGCACGACAGAGAGCAAAGGAGATGCTAAGGAACCCCAACATACCAACAGTGTCTCCACTTCTCCAGTTCCGTCTTCTAACAGCGCCTCGCCTCATCTTCCTCCACCTCCTCCTCCCTCTTCCTCTCAGACAAAGCTAGGGACATCTTCAGCAACAGAAACACAGAGTGCAAGTGATGCCTCCAATTCTTTGACCGGCAAGATCTCCTCTCGTACCTCGTCTCCGTCCAATACCTTTCCTGGAGAAATCTCCAGAGTGAAATCCGCAAGTCCAGATGCATCAAGCCAGTCAGGCAAACCATCGAAAGCAAACTCGGACCGTGGATCTCCCATGGCTGAGGACGCTGGAAGCCTGGAAAGCTTTGGTCACAAGAAGTTTGACAAATTCCGCAAAGTGGAGAAAGCTCAAGTCACGACAGAGAATCCACAGTCCTCTCCAAAATCTAGTGAGGATTCATCGGGAGTAAAGGTTAAGGAAGAGAGCCTAGAGCAAGAAATGGAAGAGGATGATGACAGTCAGCAAGATGAATATGATGATGAAGAGAAGAAACTCAATGTAGATCTAAGTGGCATCAAGGTGGAGCGGAACTCGCCAAGAGACACTGTGGATGAGGAGGATAACGGAGACGCGGATATGGCCGGATATAGTGATCCCCCGAGTCCCAACGCCGCTCATTCACCAAGTGCTGGAGACAGACCAAAGCTATCGGCCAAGGAAGCGCATCCTAACCTGCTAGCCCACCTAATGAATGGGGGCAGTTCTCTTAAAGTATCACCCACGTCTGGACAATCTGTCGTGGGGCCGGCTGCAAAGCTGGGTTTGGGAAGCCCTGCTCAGCTGAATCCAGCTAGAGCCTCCTTGGCGTTATCTTGGAACCTCCCCCAGCAAGGGTCAACACCAGGTCTGCGACATCCCACTGGTCAGTTCCCTCCTCAGCAGCACCAGACACACCAGATGTTTAAGCACCCGTCGTTTCCAAACAGATCACAACTTGCCTGTTCTCCAGTCACATCATCTTCAGCATTATCTCCGTCAGTCGTGATCCCACAATCCCTAAGTCACCAACCAGGCACGGTAGCTCTGGACCCTCAGAGAGGCTTAGCATCAGTCGAAAATACCCACGGAAGCAACTGCATTTCGCCTTCTTTCTTGCAGCAACAACAAGAACTGAATAATTCTTGCAGCACCAGCAAAAAAGAAGAGTTCCATGCAGCTGCAGTTTCCAATCTCAAAGACAAAATTTTAAGAAAATACGACAGCCAAGAGAATCTCCACAAAATTTCAAAAGAAGATTCGCCTCCCGCCCCCTCCCCAGCTCATCCATTCTTGACATCATCTCAATCCTCCTCTGCCTTGCTATCCCTGGCCCCCAACAGCAGCAAAGGGGAATCACCGCCTCCGGCAGGACCGATCACTGGTAGAAGCAACAGTATCGGTAACACCGAAGGTCTCAACAAAGAGCTCGCCACCAAACTAACAATTTGCTCAATGGCTTCTGCCGAGACGAGTCGGAGCTGCAGCCCACAAGACGCGGTAACACCGGCCGCCCGTCCGAGCTCCTTACCATCCTCGTCCAGCCAGGTCTCGGACTTGCCTGCAGTGACCGGCGGTTCCCATCATGCCCTTCCAGGACCCGTGTTCCCCCAGCAGGCGGCGTCCGCTCTCGCTCAGATCCCACAGATGCTTCTGTCTCAGGGCATCCACCCCGCCAGTCTGCCCATGTACCACTCCATGCTGGCCCAAGGCATCCCAGTCTCTGCCCTACCCCCCAACGCATCGTCCGCCCCAGGTGCAGGGTTCGGACATTTCCCACACAGCACGCCCCTGGCTAGTATGCAGCGGTTTGCAGAGTTTTTCACCAAGGCCAACATTCTGGAGCCGGGAGAAAAGAGGTGAGCTTTACAGAATATTGTCTTCATAATTACCCATCTAATCTTTAAAAATGCATATATATACCCATCAACTCTCAGACTGCCCATTATAATTTTTCTATTAGGAGTGTGGCATTTGTTATTTCTGATAAAGAAGGACGCATATATAGAACTAGTTCATTAAATCAGAGATTAAAAAATCCTGTGGATTAACCCCTAATAATTTTGTTCTGAGACAAAAGTAATAAAATCTACCAAGATTGCCTTGTGTTTCAAAAGACATGTGCAACATTCTAATAAGTTTATTCATACATTTGTTAACAAATAACTTGGTTTTTGAAGAATTTTTTTTCCACATTTTTCTTGCCTGTCTATTACAACTTACTTGTGTGTCTGTATGTCTGATTTCAGGATGGACCTGGGCTCACCTTTGAACCTGACCTCTGGTAGGCGCGAAGAAAGTCGACGGTTATCTGGTTCTTCCTCTCCCTCACAAAGTCCTCAGACTCCTGCATAGGAAAGACGAGGAAGGATGGACCTGGGCTCACCTTTGAACCTGACCTCTGGTAGGCGCGAAGAAAGTCGACGGTTATCTGGTTCTTCCTCTCCCTCACAAAGTCCTCAGACTCCTGCATAGGAAAGACGAGGAAACAAAGGCAAAACGCGCTAAGTGGAGTCGTGATGTAAAATACTAAAACATTTTATCACCCATGCCTGGGTATTCTGGGGCTGTCTACAAAGATGGATTATTTATACTTTCCAATCTTAGTTCATAATTATTTTAAAAATTTGTAGGCCTATGTGATATTGTTACGAAGACTGAAAAATTACCAAGGAATGTGTTACAATAATACAAACCTTCAAAGCATCCTGACCTTTTTCTTCTTCATCAAAAATATTGGATGACACTTCACCCATAAATAAATTCAACTGTTGTGAATTTAGTTAACCCTAGCCCTAACCCTAACCTGTTGCCCCACGCATTTATCTTTGATTGATAGCTGGTAACAATTACAATTACGTCAGACTCTCTGTAGAGAAAAGGATAAATGTCACATGATTTTTTTATGGTAAGATTTTTTTTTTTATATAAATAAAACCAGGAGAAGAACACTGTCTCATTTATATAAGTCACACATAAATTATTGACAACCAGAAATATTTTAAAACAATGTCAAATGTGAGAGCTAGCTTTGTGACTTTTTACATTAAGGAAACGGTGTTCTTATCCGATTTGAACAATGTAGTTGTAAATATCACATAGATCATCCATGTATAATTATAATCAATGGTTGATTTGAATACATCTCAACAGATCTCAAACTGTAATGTTTTTAATGACACCCAAAGCTGTTGTGATTGTGTTTTCAAACTTGTTTTTCTGTGAACTTGGGTTTCTTATAATTATTAATTCTTGTTTGGTCTAACATCAATAAACAAACAAACAAAAATACAATTTTGTATTGCTATTGACCTCTTTCTGCTTTGTGTGCTTTCATAAAGTTGTCCAATCTTTAGCTTCATGAAGATGTTAATCATGTTCTTGTGGTAAACAAATTTGCTTACATGTTTGAAAGGGAAGTCTATTATACTTATACCGCTAAGTCTTACTAGTTGTCAAATCTTTAATTTAATAAGTAGAAAGAAAGATCAGAACCCCTTGACGTACCTGCGTTTACATTGAAAGTTCTCTCTTTTATAAACTGCATGTTTTTTCTATCTTCAGATTATCAATGAAAGTTGAAAATCGTGGAAGTCAAACTGTTTTTTTAAATTGAAATAGGCTAGAGTAGGACAATAAAATGTCCATTCATAATATTCAATTTAAAGTTCACATTAAGTTAAATCTGTTTCTTTCTCTCTTTCTAGACTTCACTGGAATATTATTCCTCAATACAAATGTATACTTATGTATATTTTGAGAGTGTATCTTCAAATTTAAAAAAATGTCTAGAAAATTATGTGCATCGATGCAAATTCTTTGTTTTTCTCATTTACTGTTCAGGATTTTGTAGTCTTTGTACAAATATTTAAGGTAGTGCTATGATCACATGTTATATTTTTTTTATCAAGCACCTACTCCTTTTCAAAATGTGTGTCAATACTGTGCATATAGATTTGCCATGCCGAGTTTAGGCTATTATTTCATTATGTTTTTTTAAACCTTTACGGTGCAAGGTGATGTTGAATCCTAATAATAAGCTGATCACTCAGTCTGTTTCAAAGAGTTTTTTTTATGTTATTTTTTTATAACTTGGTCTTTGTCTTAGAAATGAGCAGTATGCAAATATTTTGAGAAGTGTTGTGACGGGAAAAATTCCTGTCTAGTTCACCACCATGACTTTTTTGTTTTCTTAAGCTTTTTCATATTTTTTTTTTTTTTTGGGGGGGGGATTATTAATTTAAGTATGTGCTGTCTATTATTGCATGTGAAATTCACAATAAATAAACTGTGATTTATCTTTCATCTATTTTGTTTCCTATGGTGAACAGTAGTGTAAATAAACTTTTTGTGTACATTCAAAATGTCAAAATCATTTCTCTGTTTGTGACGATTTGATGAAGCAAGGTTAAAATGAAGCTAGGTTTTAATAGTCAAGTGCTTTTTTGTGTTAAAGAATAAAGAAACTGAGAAATTGAATAAATGGCTAACTATTTATATTATTAAATGTTGCTGCTAATCACTGTGTAAAAAGTTATTGAAACTAATGAAAGACAGAAACACAGACAAATTATGTGGTAGAGATAGAGATCAATTATAAAGTTTGAGAGAAAGAAGAAGATAGAAATGAAGACAAGGAATTATTGTGATTTATAAGCAAGGGGAAAATCAACATCAGTACAGAACAAACCATTCTTGAGCAACATTAATATTTTCTAAAAAGAAAAACAATGAAGTATAACGCTGGAGAAAAAATGAATTCTACACATAACATAAAAGAGGATGGGTTGGGGTTGGGTTGGTTTAAGGTCCAACAGCAGCACTATATACTAATAGGCTATATTGTGGACGGGCCCCAAGACGGATGTCTGACAATTTTATGTGCTGCCACACACGAGACAGGGCGGGGATACCATGACTCCTGTCTCAGCCGGTCACACATGAAAGGGGATAATGAAAAACATTAAAACATGACATAGAATAATTTTTGCAATGCAGAAAAAGCATGATTGAATGATAACTTTGGATGCAGAAATATTTTGTTCATGGTGATTATGAACAAGTGTGTGCTTGGAGAGAATGGAAACTAAATAAATTATGTTGATGTATTTATATTTATATTTATATTGATCATTATCCTGTGGGTTCGTTGTGTGCTTCCCATGCCCCCAACGATTTGAACATTACTCTCTTGATATTGTTTGATCCCCAGTTACCTTTCTGTCTATTATTATTATTATTATATTGTGGATGAGGAAGAGAGAAAAAGTTTTATGTTTTTATTTTTCATTGTCTTGAATTTTGAAATCATTTTCTGTGAGAACGTGAACATGTCTATAATTTTTATTTTATTTATATTTTCAGTTGTTCTTTTATTTTAAAAATGTTATCTCCTTCCAAAGAATCTTTTGACATGTTTGTGTTTGTGTGTGTGTGTGTGTATGTGTCTGTTTTAAATTTAAAAAAAGCTAAAGGGTTGGAAGTTGTCATATCATATCTCAATATTTTCTATTTTGCTTTAAATAATGACTTTTATGTTACATGTATTGCAGTATCATTGTAGGATATTGGGACTTAGCTGTTTGGTCCTGCAAAAAAAAAAAAAATTCCTATTTTGTTAACTTTTGTATTATTGTAACTGATAGAGTAAACTCTTTTGTTATCATTGTTGCAGTTTTGTTTGTTTTGTTGTTGCTCTTGTTGCTGTTGATTTTTTTTTTATATTGATACTCTGTAAATTTATGAAAAGTTTATTTTGTGAACTATATGACAGTAAATTATATGGCTGCATGTATTATTGTTGGTTGTTTGTTTTTTGTGGGGTTTTTTTTATATAAAAAAAAAGATTATTGTTATTGTATTTGTGTGTAAATGTATTGTTTATCTCAAGTGATATTTGTCATTATATAATTATTGCTGATGTTGTATTCTTGCCTTTCATGACAGTGATGCATTTATTTTATTTTTGTTGCTGTTTTGCATTATATTTTAAAAGAGGAGGGATGGGGGTAGGTTTTTTTTTCTTTTACCAATTAGGGTTCATAAAGGATGCGTTGAAATTCGCAGTCTCTCTAGAGTAGGCCTACACTTATTCCCAACATGTTGTTGAGTAGGTAATAAAACAGATTATTAAATTTTATTTTTATTTTACTAATATTGTTTAAAATCTGTCACAGTTTTTAAATTTTATGTCTCTTTGTTGTTTGTTTGTTGTTATTTTTTTAAGAATTTTTTTTTCATTTGGTTTTATTCAATTTGTATACCTTGTTCAATATGTTCAGCTTTTATGTTCTCACATGTTTATTAGGAAAGAGGTTCATCTTCTTAAAATGGAATAAATTCATTATTTCAAATTAAGATGGGTTGTGTGTTCATGATTTTCTGTTATGATTCCAGTTCTCTGGTTTTACTAGCCAAAAAAAAAAAAGCAACAACACAATGATATAATAATAAAAAGAAGAAGATAAATAATAATAATAATAATAATAATAATAATAATAAATAATAATAATAATATTATAATAATAATAGTAGTAGTAGTAGTAGTAGTAGTAGTAGTAGTAGTAGTAGTAGTAGTAGTAGTAGTAGTAGTAGTACAATGTAGTGGTATTATTAGTAGCAGTGGGGTAGTAGTAGATGTAGTGGTATTAGTAGTAGAAGTTGAGGTCTCTCTATGTAATAAACCAAGCTTCCCAGGCAGTCCAAAATACTATATAGAGGTGATTGCATCCGCTGGGATTCGAACTGCTGAAGTCTCGTTGGTTAGATCTAAAGCGCGGCGACTGAGCACAGTAGATCCCTACATCTCAATATCTAGTTCTGCCGGTATCCCTTCAAACTTGCGATGGGCGAACGATTGTTATGAAGACCAATCTACATCATAGTACATGTCTTATACCGGGTTGCTACCGGGTTCACTGTGTTTCTCTCCGTCTCTACGTCAGACAGCCAGTCACGTCTGGTGAGAAATAGGTCAGTAGGTCTAGAATGAAAAAAAACAAAATCCGCAAGCCGCCAGCGCGCGTGTCACTGTGACCTAGGGAACTTGGAGTTGGAGCACACTCAGCAGTAGCACACTAGCACAGTGCAAGATGGCTGAATCGTGTGTGTGCTATTCTGCACGCCGGCAGCAGCAAGGTATTTTTTATGTCATTCAGGAGGTACCGTTGGTCTCTAGGTCTATATTTCTATAGAATAAAATAATATGTGCAGGCTAGATATAATATATTACATACTAAGAACGCCTTCAAAGATCATACTTATGAGTTGATCATAGCAGTTTTACTAAAATAATTATAGTAAAACTGCCAACAGAGAGAGGGGGTTAGACAGACAGAAAAATACCTTAGGGTGGGATACACAGAGACAAAATGTATTAAAAAAATTTTTAAATCAAGACATCCAGAGAGAGAGAGAGAGAGAGAGAGAGAGAGAGAGAGAGAGAGAGAGAGGGGGGGGGGGGGGGGGGGGAGGAAGGAGAGGAGGGGGAGGGGGGGGGGGGGGGGGGGGTAAGGGTCATGACCTTCAAAGTTGAGTGCCCCTGTGAAGAGCTGAAGGCCTCACTAACCGACTAACCCACATTCCACTGCGCATGCGTCGCCAAGTTGTTTTCGTTTCTCAGACGAAACGACGCTAGATCATAGATGTATATAACTACCAGTATTTATATACATCTATGCGCTAGATCTATCTCACTGAAATCTATTAAGGTGGATAGAAGTAGAAGAAGTGCTCATTCTTTCGAATGGTTCATGTCACAGTAGTGTTCACAGATTATATAATGGTAGTGTTGGCTACGCGCTGTTACGCGATACTTCCGCCTAGTGGCCTACTCCCACACTACCGACTTAGGAGATTGTTAAACTAGAGAGGAGCGTATTCTGCGATATGAGTTAACAAAACATCAACAAATAACAAGGTAACATATCGTTAGACTGTGTTCTTTTATAAAGGATAACAACAATACTTTAATATGAAGAAAAAAATGTTAAAGTGTAAGGGGTCGTTCACAAACTATCTGAACAGCTAGGAGGGAGAGGGGGGGGGGGCGTCAATTGTCCACACCTTGTCCATAAGGGGGGGGGGGGTACAGCAGTTTGTCGATGTGAACAAATTAATATTTATAAGTCATATTATTTTTACAATAAGAAACAACAACGTTCAGTTTCAACTTTAGTCTTCATTATTAACTTAAAGTTAAAATGTTTAAAAATCTGGCAATCACCAATTTTGTGACCCTATGGATACTGTGATGATTCTTTTTGCTTGCTAATTTTTTTTTAAATCCTTCAAAAGTTTGAGAAGGTTTTCTCCCACTGACAACATTTTTCATGTTGTTCCTTTTGTTACCATGTCTAGAGACTGGGCCGCTGCTGCAGAACGGGTGAGCAGAAAACACTGACGTGTCAACTCCTGCATCAGTCAATACTGATTTAAGCCGTCGACTAATTATTGCTACTGAAATCATTATTTAATAAAAAATAAATTGAAAGTAACATGACTGAATAAAGAAGTAATAACAACTGAATGTATATACAGCATTGAATAAATGAATAAAAAATGAATGGTTCAATAAATGAATGAACGGGTTCATGAAAAATAAATAAACTAACAGAGAAAATAATAAACAAAAATGGTGGGTCACTCGTAAAATAAAGTTCTCCACAACACAAAATTAATATCCTCATGTAAAAATTAATGTTTTAGTTATGACGAATAAAGAGAGGTCCAGATTTAGCATGTCAATGCCCTTCCCATCTTGAAATAATTAGAATTAGTTAATTAGGTCTAGAAATTCACAAATCATCGGCAAGTATGTCGTTGTGAGTGAGTTTTTATGTGACACAAGCTGGACCTTTAAAGTCCTTGTGGAGTGCATCGTGCGTACGTTTTCAACTTAATTTCGAGGGATAAAGCTAATATGTAACGTGATATGTCAATGAAGGAAGGTAAATATATAGTTATATATATACAATCATAAAAGAAATACACGCGGAGAAACATGATTGTAGCTAGGGGAATGCAAGCGATCGAGAGAGATCGAGAGAGGGTTGGAGGGAGAGAGGGGGAGGAGGGAGAGGCAAAGACACGCAGACATCGCCAGACAGAGAGGAATTAAAAAATATATATATAAAATATGACCCACACAGAGCAAAGACAAGGAGTAGGGGTGGAGGGGAGGGAGAGTGTCGCGTGAAATGGAAAGGGAAGTTGAGTGCCGCCTTTAATAGTACGTCAGCTTCTAATGATATAACCGCTGCTTGTTTCCAAAAATAGCTCTAAGCCTTGAGGTTCTTTCAGGGATATTCTTGTGCAAGGCGGATACTATGTTACTATAAGCTAAGCTTTGCTTTTTTACATATCGGCCCCTACTGCATGACACTCTTTTTTCTCTCTTTTTTTTGTTTGCAATACTAAAACACAGGCAAAGAAGGTTTTTTTTAAAAAAGATGAGAGAGAGAGAGAGAGAGAGAGAGAGAGAGAGAGAGAGAGGGGGAGAGGTGGAGGATGGGGAGACAGGCAGACAAAGGCAGAGAGACACACACGCAGACAGACAGACAGGCAGACAGATAGCTAGATAGGCAGAGACATTGACAAGTGTTGGAAGAAAATTGTGGTGATCATTATTAGTGGAAAACTTCTATTGTTTGAAAAAAACAATGAACTACAGTATTACTCATTATACGTGGTTTCAAACCACCATCAAGTGAAATAGGGACAAATGCAATATGGAGAGGGTAGGAAGAGAACAATTCCACCGTTTTCAAGTATAAACGTTATGCGGGGACAAGAGAATGAGAGAGCGAATGAGAATGAGAGAGAAAGAGAGAGAGGGAGAGGTTAAGAGGAGACATAATAGAGATAGAGAGAGGTGTATATAAAATAACAAAATAAAGCGAGATAATGGACAGAGGCACAGTTAAAAAGTGTCAAAGGTACGGTCAAATTACAGAGACACAGACAAAATTAGCAGGGAAACATTCAGAATGCCAGATTACAGTGATACAGACCATCACCACTTGCATCATCACTTGCCAATGGACGCCCAATATAGCTTATATATTGCTGCCGTTAGAAGTAGTAGTAGTAGTAGTAGTAGTAGTAGTAGTAGTAGTAGTAGTAGTAGTAGTAGTAGTAGTAGTAGTAGTAGTAGTAGTAGTAGTAGTAGTAGTAGTAGTAGTAGTAGTAGTAGTAGTAGTAGTAGTAGCAACATCAGCAGCAGCAGCAGCAGTAATAGCAGTACACCCACATTATGACTAATATAACACGGGACAATATTTCAAGCTTTTTAATTTTGGTTTTAAAAGTAAAACGATATTAGCACATGTACAATGAAGTTGAGATTCCCGAGGGGGTGATGGGAAAGGTGGGGGGGGGGGGGGGGGGGGAAAGACAGAAAAAAAAAGAAATAGGGGTCGCGGGGGGGGGTGTGGGGGAGGGGGGGGGGGGGGGGGGTATCGTAATCTACGATAAAATATTAATTAAAGGTTATCAAAAAGCTTGGGATAATGGAAGCAAACCTGAAATTCCTTTAAAAAAAAAACAAAAAAAAACTGCGATTCACTTGTAGAGAAAGCATTGTAAAACAAAAACAAAAACTAAAAGAAACACTAAAAGTTACTAAAACAAAACGAACAAATTAATAGCTAATAGCAACAAACAACCAACTCTTAGGGAAGGGATACAACTCATTAAAAAACATATTTGATTAAAAACCACTATTAAAGTTAATAGCGTCCCTTTTTTATATTCGATCTTCAGCTTTGAAGTTGTGAAAATGTAAACGCACGAAACAGGAGAAGACCGAGAAGTACGAGTGCCCAGGATTTGGCGCGTTACTGATATCAACAACAAAACAAGCATTGTTTACTAAATCTACACTAGATCTAGATTTCTAGATCTACATGTACTTGTTGGGCGTTGTCATTCTGTTAATTCAAGGTAGCCAATGATTTGACAAGTGTATAGATCTGTCGTAAAATATATAGGTTTTCAGATCAAGATGCATCAGAGATAATCTAGTCTAACCATGGTCGCAGTTGTGTTTAAAGTGTGAAGATCTAGATCTAGATTAACTCTAAGTCTAGATTCTAGATCTAGGTCTAGTCTTACGAACGATCATACGGTTATAAATCCAGATTCTAGATTCACCAGGATCCTTTTCCATTCCTTCTTCCCTAAATGATCTCATGCTGGACTAAGTAGGCCTATACGTTTTTCCTTCACACATTATCTTTTATTTACTCCTCCCACTGACCCTCAATACCCAAATCACTGCAGCCATAACAACCTCTTTTATCTGTCACTACGTTAGATCTATATCATAATATCGATGTTTACAAGTTTGTGTGCCGACCAATCAGAAATCTGATGAACACTGCTGTCCAATCCTGATGCCTCAGTCAGGCAAGCAGTTTAGCAAATTTAAGAAAAACAACAAACAAAACAGAAGTATGAGATGAGTCATGAACGAATTATCTTAAAATCCAGATCTAGATTTTATAGATGTTACATTGATCCTATATTGATGACTTTGTGTTGATTGTCATCTGGAATGACTCATAGCATTTGATTGTCATTTATCTAAACTACCTGACAGCCAAAGTAGCAACTAAAACTATGATCGATGTTTCATAGTCTGTTGGACTAGGCTATATAATACTGCCATTAATAGGCTTTACATTTATATGTCCTTCTGAATCTACAACTTTAAGTTGAAGTTGGTGATTCAGAGGAACATATACAAAATAGACCTAAGTTAGTAAGAAAAAAAGAAGCCTGTTGGTAAAAAAAAAAAAAGAAAAACAATCTAGTGGCTGACACTATCTGAGAGGCCTGAGTACAAGGCAGAAAGGTTGCCCTTTCACAGGTGTCGGAATATTTTCTCTTAGATTCCCAACAACTGGATTCAGTGTACTCATAATCGAATTACTGATTGATAAAATGACTACTTCTGACTTTCGGCAATGATTGATCTTATCCTTGTATTCTACCAATATACTGTAAGAGTGCTGCTCTTTGATTTTAAAGATTAATTGAAATGGAAGTATATCATTGATTCAGCAATTAGTAATTTTCAAAATTTACATTTCTTTTTCTCATTTTATTACCTAGATCTCTAGCAATCCTGCAATTGTGTCAGTGTATGTGAGAGAGAAGAAATACAATGCCAGAGAATCAGAGCTACGACCCCAATACTCTCCCAGATTTGCTGCCTCTCTACTACAAGCGCCTATTTCCATATGGACCATACTACAAATGGATGAACTATGGTGGGGGTAAGATATTAGGACATAGTAGTGGTTTCCTTTGGTTTCTTGGTTTCCTTTTTCCCAGTCCGAAGGCACTGAGGGAGCTGCAGATGCCGGCAAGTCAATCCATGGGCTAAGCACCTCCAGAATGAGCATTGTAGGTTGCCAGGTACCTGAAGTGGGCCTTCCTTCATCCCTATGCCGGCTAATTAGACAAGTTCGTCAAGTGTAGAGTCTCTAGTTTTCTCACAGTGAAGGCAATTAGGTGGAACGTCAAATTCAAGCTTTATGGGTTAAGTTTTTAACTATTCAGCTTTTAAAGATCATAAATATTTAAAAAATTCCCAAATACATTCAATTGTATATATATTTTTACCAATTTCCTTCTGTTGTCACAAACTAGCTAGCTCTCTACTTCATAAAATAAAGATAGTAAAAGGCCTGTAGGGTTGCAGAATAGATGAATCATGTTTCATAGTTTAATTTATAAATTGATTTAAATTACATGAGAAGGTTTCAACTTCGTTTAAAACAACTTTTTAAATCAATGTCACTGAATTGAAAAAGAAAAATGGGTATATAGGCTTCTTAAAGTATTAAGTAATTCAATAATACATTTATCAGCTCATGTTTCAGTTTTTTAAATAATCCCATAGTTTATCATTTTGTTATATTTTGTGCATCTTTCACTTTTAAAGTGTCCTCATAAATCTCCTTCATTATCTTAAAGAAGAGTTTAACATTTGTAAGCTAAGCAATGGATATCATTTCTAAAGCTCTCTTTTAATTGTATTTTATCTCTATCAATTTATTCCTTAATTTTTCTCAGTACCAAAGAATTACTTCACCAACAGAGAGTTCTCTTTCACCCTCAAGGATGATGTCTACATTCGCTACCAGTCCTTCTCGGATCAACAAGATTTTGAGAAAGAACTTCAGAAAAAGTGTCCCTATAAGATTGACATTGGAGCTGTATATTCTTACAGGGTAGGGTATATGTTGTGTGTATGTTAAATATTGATTTGTTTTAGAGCTGCAGACCAAGGTACCTCAATAACTAAACTAAATTTAACATTATAAATACCCTTATTTCACTCTCTAGTTGATATTCTTCACAATGATCATTTACTGACGTAAGGGGCTTGACTCCAATTTTTTTAACAAACTGATGTTTTAAAAATTGTTGCGAACACTTATCTCAAAAGAGACAAAATTACAAAAAATAATGATTTAGAAAGAAGATTGAATGCACTTTCTAACCATTATATAATATACAACTTGACACATTTATGATATAAAAAATATTTGAAATTTCTGGCAAAAAGACCAGCTTGTCCATTTTTTGCTTACATGCCATGAGTCACATTGAGAACAAATTATTCACAGCAATTAAATAAAAAAAAAAATGAAGCTGTGAGGACCAGGCAAATAAATAGTCTGTTTGAGCGCTTGCAATCTCCTCAGTATCAGGGTCTAGTAGATCTACGTCTAGATCTACGTTTGCAATCTCATCAGTATAAGGGTCTAGTAGATCTACGTCTAGATCTACGTTTGCATTGCTCCCGTCACCTCCATCATCCCTTACTTCTGTCTCCAATCTCTCCTTCTTCTTCACCATCTTCATCCTCAAGACTAGCATTCTGAGTAAGCTGAGCAAGAAAATCAAAGGTCATTTCGAGATGGTCTAAATCGCTAATGAGACCGAAATATGATGTGTTGCTTTTCTTTTTTTTTCTTTTTTCCAAGCCAAAGGATCATAAAACGGTCAAGTCGTCTGCCTTTATTGCACAAGAGAAAGAACTGGTCTTTGATATTGATATGACAGATTATGACGATGTGCGGTTTTGTTGTTCGTAAGTAAAGGATAAAAAATAATGAGTGTTGTAAAGAAACGTTTTGTCGAATGATCTTTTAACTCTTTAACTGGGTAAGTGAGTTGATTTCTTACTGTCCAATATCAGCAACAAGGCTATATTGTGGACAGATTTCAAGACTAGCGTCTGAAAATTTATACGCTGCAGAGATACCAGGACTCGTGTATCAGCCGGTCCAACTTACACTGACAGACCCATACCAGAAAGGGACAAAGTGGTTTTTGAACCACAGATCTCCTGATTGGAAGACCAACACTCTACCCATTGTGCCAGTCCCCCCTCTCACCACACATACGATTCTGGGATTTTTTAATAAATTATAATTGTTGAAAATGTATTATGACCTTTTATTGTAAATTGAAAATTCATTTTGCTGTCATAGATATTTCAAGGTTTTTAATTCAAAATAGGGCTAGAATATTTTGTGCTTTTCCAGATACATGATGATGCAATTTAAATTCATCTTCCCTTTTTGTGTTTTATCATTAGTTTTATCTGGAACAGACCTTCAATTTTTCACATTATCTGCATCCCTTCTTTTGTATGTAATTTCTTCATAAAGCATGTTTTCAGAGGAGCTGACATATGTGCTAAGTGCTGGCCTTTGATGGTGATGGCTGTGAAAATAATAGACAGAGCGTTGAGAGGTAAGTATTTATGACTCATCTATGAAACAGAACCATTCAGAGTTAAACTTGTTTTTTTTTTAATCACAATTTAAGGAGTTTCATTATCCATCTCACGTTTTTGTGTTCTCAGGGGAGCAATTATTAGAATGCCAATGTTTTGTTTTTTTATGAAAAAAGAAGGGGGGGGGGGGAGAGAAAAATGTTTGTTTGTTTGTTTTGTTTCGATCAGTTTGTTACATAGAATACTTGATTCATTAAGACTTGTAATCAGCATAAAATGTTGTGGATGTGAGCATATATTTTAACCTTTTTGACGTAAATCTTACTAAAACATTCCCATTTCTTACAAATTATCAAATATATTATGAATTGTTTTTACGCTGTGCTGGAAAGGGAAGGCTGGTGGGGGATGGAAAAACATTTGTCCTGGAGCTTTTTTGTCTCATCACACTTGGTTGTACCACAATTTAGAATATGTTTCTTCTGTTGCCTCCTGAGATGATTTTGGCTTCGAGCACCTGTTATGGGTTTTCTCTGGTCGGCGAGGAATTCACTGCTGGGTCTGTGACGAGGGTGCTCGGAGTCTTTCTACGCAGGGGAGAGCAGCTGTGGCGGAATATCTGCAGGTTGTAAAGGTCAGTCACAGTTTGTGCATGGTTACTTGGCAAGCACTTGAGAACTTAGGGGTTAAAACTGATCTCTACTTTAAGAGCAATTGTGCAAATTATATACAGTAGAACCTCCTTAAGAGCAAGGGTCTCGGGGACAATATAAAAGTTTATTTTATCCCACATACAAATTTAAATGTGGACACAAGATGCACCGATTACTTCGTTATTTTTCAATATGTTTCCCATGTTGATTGTTATCATGCTAAAGTGGTGCATCTTTTCTCGTGGTTAGTGTGGTCTGTGACATAAACAGTGTCATTTTGTTGACATTTTGCCTCCTGGATAGTCGAGCAATACTGCCTGTCACTGCAAAACGTTGGATCAGCAATGGCAAGCGCTAAGATTTCTGAGGTAGGGTGTGAGATGTCAGGGCAACAATGTATCATCCCACATCGTGAGAGAGACAATTGATTGGCTCGAGTGCTGTAGGTGTGAGGTATGGTCTCCACCAGCTCATAGTCAAAGACCTGGGCCTGCACCTGTAGGGTATCATCTCTACGAGCCTTTGAAGCGCCACATGTGGGTGTGAATTGGGAAGATTGACTTTACTTACTTAGCTGAAGTATTGAAAAGCTTGTTTACTTCACTTGGTGTCAATTTATCACAAACAAGGTATATTATTCTTTTCCGCCACATTAGAAGAAATGCATTGATTGCCATGGGAGCTATATTGGAAAATAGCAAATGTGCACATTTGAGTTGGGTCTAAATAAACCTTATTTTTAAATTTTAATTTAAGACATGTTTTGCGTTACTTTTGGGACATGCCTCTGAAAGGCTCCAGCTCGATAAAGTCAGCTCAGATTTTTAGAGAATTCGCAAGTTGACTCGAGCAAGTTCCTAAGGCCACTGAAAATTTTTTTTGCCGTTGGTGAGTTTTTCTTTTAAAAATGTCCATAGTCGGTTATGATCTGATCCAATCGGTCACAGCCATTCATCTGCATACTGCATCTGCTTTGTATTATTTTCAGGGCGGTGAAAATTTGCTCAGAAAAGCTGTTCTTCCAGAGAAGATGCACCCCTCCATAAGGTAACAATGCGTCTGTGCAGAATAATCAATATGTCTACGGTAACCAAACACATGACAAACTTGGTTTAAAAGAGCAACAAAATGTCTCCAATGCTTGCCTCTCCTCACTTTGTCAGTGATATGAATGTTATGAAACCAACAAAATCAACAAAATCTATCAGTGACTAAAATTTTCATTTTGTTCAAGATGATAATCCATCACAAACCAAGATCTCACTTAGAACAGACATTTTCCTTCTTTTTTGTTTGTTTACTGGTATAATTTTGTTCTCTTAAATGGTAGAAACTTTTTGATTTAAATATGTAACTAACAATTTGCGTATTAACACCCGCCATTCTTGCTTGCATTATCTTTACATTATTTCAGACATTCTTTGCAAATCATCGACAAATATTTCCTTGAGTATGCCATAAAGAAACAAGACTTGCTGAGTTGTGAGGAGAGATGGAACAAAGTCATCAACATTATTCCCTCTGAGAATATCCTTTTTATCTGGTTTATAGTTTATTGGTCTTGTGCAGTGGAGCTTAAATATTAAGGAGAGAGGATCTGTGACAGAAAGGAGTTCTAGATAGCTCAGTAGGTAAAACACTGAGCTTAGGAGCAGTTGATTAACCCTTTCCCATCACACGGCACATATGTTGTGTGCATTGATCTGTTGTTGTTCTAGCACCTCCTTGTATTGAACTGCACACCTTCCATTTCAAGGGGGGCCGCGGTGGTCCAGGGGTAGAACAACGGCTTCCGACGCAAAAGGTCCCGAGTTCGAATCCTGGCTGTTGCGTTGCCTACTGGTTGGGTCGGTGTCAGTATAATGTGACCGGCTGAGACAGGAGTCATGGCAGCACATAAATTGTCAGACGTACGTCTTGGGGCCCGTCCAAAATATAGTCTATATAGTGCTGCTGTTGGACGTTAAAACCAACCCAACCAACCTTCCATTTCAAAATAGTAAAACTCAAAGCTTTTACCTTTTATACATTTTTGAAAATTCCCCAAAATAGTGAGCACACGAGGAATAGGCCTTAAATTGTGCTATGTGAAAAGGTTTAAGATTTGAACCTGGGCTGCGGTCGTGTAATCACAGATAAACCTGCGGTTCCTGTAATGTAGTTTGTGAGGAAACAAAGCATCATTCTGTGGTCTCTAACACTGAAAGCCAGTGACTTTTCAATTTCCCGAATCTGAAGGCTGAAGAGAGGCATAGCCAATCTTATCTGCTACTCTATGTCAAAATACTAAGACCAGTGTGATAGAAGTAACTTTGAAAATTTGTAGCCTTAACTGATTTTTCTACATGTGAAGAAATGCTTAGCGGATGACTTTGTTGGAAAACTTGGGAAGGACACTGCATCTCGATGGGCCATCCTTCAAAAACGACTAGAGGAGGGAAGAAATGTGGGTTACCAGCATTTTAAAAAATAATTACACATAATTATTGATATATGAAAAGTTTGTTGTTAATATTTCCAGCGTCAAGTCAGTTTAATGTGACCAGCTGAGACAGGAGTCATGGTATCTCCACCCTGTCTCGTGTGTGGCAGCACATAAAATTGTCAGACGTCCGTCTTGGGGCCCGTCTACAATATAGCCTATATAGTACTGCTGTTGGAGGTTAAACCAACCCCAACCCATCCAGCGTCAAGTTTTTAAATTTTCATAGACAAAGGGCATTACATTGGAATCGCCCTAAACTAAACTCTTGTTTAAGATAAACTTTAGATGTATATGAAGTATTTTCAGGGCCCCAGTTCCTTTTATAATTTTATTTTATAGACTGTTTAGTTTAAGCTTCGGTTTAAATAAACTTTCAGGCCATCTCCAATAGTTTAATCTGGAGCGGGTTCCACTGCAATTCCAATGTTCTCATGGGAAGCTGAGCAAACAACTTTGAAACTGAAAACAAAGTAATATATGAACTCCAGACCAAAACTGCAAAAGTCAAAATACATTTTGCTGCCTTATCTTGACAGCGGCAAACAGGAACATACTTTTTAATCAAGGAAAGTAATTTTGAAATTTAGAAAATATTTCTTTCTTGTACTTGTAGTGTAAGTTCAGATTTTAGGCCAATCAAGAAATTTCATCTTTTTTTCATTTCTAAAGATGAATTGGGTAAAAGGCTATACTGAGGAAGAAGTGAAACTTCAGTTCTGCTACCCTCGCCTGGACATCAATGTCAGTAAGGGAATCAACCACTTGCTGAAAAGCCCTTTCTGCATTCATCCGAAGAGCGGTAAGAAAATGTCAATCATTGGAAATATTTTATTCACAATTAAAAATAAATAAGCTCATGCTTTTTCCCTTTATTTTTTGGCTCTGTTTTTTTTTCTTTCTTTTTGTTTTATTTAACACTTCCTTACACATATTAATCTTTATTTGCACATGGTTGATGTTTGCAATTTACATAGAAATATTTTTTACTCTATTCATATAAAAAATTGAAACAAACACCAGTGACTTAAAAGTATGAAAACATAACAATTATGTTTAGATTAAAACCGGAACATAGAATGATAGAATTTGTGTATACTGTATTTAAAAATAAGTTTTTTGTTGGTTTGTTTTTCTCAGAAAGATGTTGCCGTGCACTAAAATTTTTTACAGGATCATAAACAACTGTTATTGATGAAAAAAGAAATGAAAACCATAAAATGTCAGTCTATTTCCGGCATAGCCTGACTCGTGCACAGATTACAATACTAGTCCAAAGAAAACTGCACTCTCTTTGGCTTCAACTTTTATCAGTATTATGAGACATTTAAAACCTTTATCGCCTGTTTAAAAATAAAATCATATAATGGTAACAAACTCTTTGGTATTCGTTGCTTGCTGAGGAAGGCTTTTGCGTTCGTTCCAGACACGAGCTCTGTAAGAAGCTGGTTAATTCCAACTCCTCCGCTGATATGGCAGGTAGCTTGACTTTGGTGATTTGTGCATGATGTTCCATGGGTGTAGAGTAAAGCCTTCAGCTCGGTGACCGCAGCACTTGTGGCAAACTATGTTTCTTTAAAGCTCGGGCCAAGCAAAGTTGCAATCCGGACATGTTCCTTCTTGACCTTGTCGAAATCACTTTATTCGCCTTGCAGGGACTTCCACAGCGCAACAACAACAACAACAATAACAATAACAATAATAATAATAATAATAATAATAATAATAATAATAACAATTATAATAATAATAATAATAATAATAATAATAATAATAATAACAATAACAATAACAGTAACAAAATGTTAGTGTCTGGATAATGAGGGTTTGTACTAGCACAACAGAGAAACCTGACATTTAAAGTATTGATAGAATTACAAAAAATCATCCCTAAGCAATCATTAAAAAAAAACCAAGCTACGAGGGACTGGGAGTGGTAACTTCACATTTAAATTGTCCTTTGTAGCTCTTTTATATACAATCATCAATTATAATTTCCTTCTAAAATGAAACAATCCAATCAAAGAAATAAGAACAAAGATTCTTCAATCATAGAAAAGTAGTGCTAGGACAAACTATTGATTATTATGAGACATTTAAAACCTTTTTAATCCAAAGAAAACTGCACTCTCTTTGGCTTCAATTATTATCACTACTATTATTATTATCAATGTTGTTATTATTACTTTAATTATTCATAATACTGTCATGTCTATCAGGTAAAGTTTGTGTCCCCATGGATCCCAAAAACATTGATGACTTTGACCCACTGGAAGTTCCTACAATAAGGTAAATGATCAAATTATACCCTATTACACCTACTTACCAATAGCATTTACCAAAGCTCCTCGCATGATCTCTTCTTGCATTTGTCCCTTAGTAAGATTATTATGATGTGTATTTATAAAATATTTTGTGGAAAACATGACAACTATTGTAAGGAACAATATTGGACTTCATACTTGTCCCGTTTGAGAGTGAATTTACACATTAAAAAGTGCTAGAGTTCTGTTGTTTTTTATATTTTAAAGAAAACATTGATTTTCACATTTGCCCTTGGCTACAAACCGTGCAAATCAAAGCTGGAGGAAACATTACATTTTGCGTGATAGAAATAAGAGAATCAAACAAAGAAAAAACGTCAAATTATAAGTCAGATTTTATTAAAGCCAAAGCTAAAGAGAAACCGATGCTCTGACCAAATTCGGTTAATGAGAAATTTGAACCATCAGACTTTGTATTGTGGAAACGCTTTTTATACTGTGTGCTGATAATATGTAAAGAATTTGTCCAATGCTTCACCTATTAGGTGAGCTGTCATTTGAATCTGTTTCGGTAAGCCGTCATTTGAATCTGTTTCGATAAGCTGTCATTTTAATCTGTTTCAGCGGTCTCATTGAGGAACTGGACACATCCACAGTGCCTGAAACTGACAGTGATGGAAAGAGACTGAAAGGTTTGTTTTACTTTTTTAAACTTTGAGTTTATTTTTAGTGCAATATTTAATGATTTGATCTTTTATTAAGGAGCTAAAACACTGTACCATTACCAGTCATTTCTAAGGCAATACATTGCTCTGAAAGTGCCTTTAATTCAAAGCAAATGTAGGCAAATTGTGTGCCATTTAACTTTTAAGGAGTTAAATTTATAAGTTTGACATAATTTTTTTTTTTTGTGAAATTTTTTTTTCTAAATATTTTGTAAATTAAAGTTATCTTTCTTCCTTAAAATGAAATGTCATTTGTTCAAGATATTAATGGCATTGTTATCCTTATATATTGTACTTTAAATTTAGGTCGTTGTAAGGATAAAACTAAAAGAATGGAAAGTTTTTAAAAAGTTAAAGGAACCCAATTGTAAAAAGGTAATGTTTGTAAATTTGGGTCCAAATATTTACAGTGAACTTACTGCGACAACCGCTTTTCAATGATCCCTTTATATTGTTATTATATGATCTCATTGGGTTCAGAAGCTCAATTTCGACTGCTTTTTAGGGCAGGACATTGGCCTAACTATCTGACATAGATTGAGGGGGATAAGTTGAGTAAGGAAAAAAAAGTTAAGAAAGAAAGAAGGAGAAAAGTTGGTGGAAAGGGAGACTTAAAAAAATGTAATATGTGGTAGGACTTGTATAGAGATGAAAAAAACTACAAACGTAGAGGGACATGCAAACAGAAGTAGAGATGACGATTTCAATCTGGATCTATAGATGAGCTCTTAAGACCTCAAAAAACAAAAGTTTGGTAATAAAAATTAATTTTGAGTTTAGTAAAGATACAATTATTTCATTTTCTGTTTGTATAAATTTAATGGGTTCTTACTGGTGTGGGACACTTGTGTTGGCTCGATTTACACCAGTGCATTCAGAAACTTAGCAGGGATAGTTTAAGTGATACATGAAGTAACCTTAATTCAACCTAGTTTCCAATGTCGGCACTATATAGGCTTTATTGTGGACAGGTCCCAAGACTCAACATCTGACAAATTTATGTGCTTCCACACATGAGATATCATACGGCAGGGAGACCCTGAATCCTGTCTCAGCTAGTCACATTATACTGACACCACCCAACCAGTAGGGGACGAAATCAGGCAAATAAGTATTTTTGTTCGATTGTGGGATTCGCACCAGGTACCTACGGATCGGAAGACTAGCACTCTATCACTTGCGCCGGTTTTCTCACTTGAGTGACCTGAGTTCTCGTCTACTCCCATTAGGAGAATGTTATAAAAACACCTGGAGATCTGGTGTGAGATCAGCCATGCGTGCAGCAAGCCAGCTACCTGGAAGGGGGTCCACTGATGTGGATGTTGCCCCAGTACCTGCACGTTAATCAAAATACCGATGATGATGATGATGATGATGATTATAACTTATGCGGTAGCGGTACTCAGTTGACCATGGTTGCCTAAGATGACAACCTGTCCACGGCGGTAACTTTCTCGGAGGCGACTATGGGCCAGGTTCGAATCCACATTGTGATAATACTTTGACTTTTGCATTTTGTGGGGATAATTGCAGATAAAATTGTCTATGGTGAATTTAAACTGAGGCCAACTGACATACCTGTCGCTATACGTTCTATAGCATTTTGTGGGGATAATTACAGATAAAATTGTCACTCACTCGTTTTTTTTCTTTTTCAGATTACAAAAGAACAAGCCTGAAGCCTTATATTGAAATCTTTGAGAGCTTTTTGAAGGGACTGGAGTCTTCTAGGAGAGGAAAGATGATAGAGCAAAGCGGTGAGAAACTGTGCTTTAACTAAGTTTTCGGGCTCACATGAAGCCGTTTTATCTAAGGCAGCTTCGCTGTTAAAAAAAAATTGCAGCCGATTTGCAGACCTGCCAACATTACGGTTTGGGCGTAGTCTATTATGCCAAAGTGTTGCAAATTATGCCATGTAGTACAGCGAGTCGAAAATAGTACGATCTATAACCCAGTTTCTAGCCACTGATTCAGATGTGACCCAACAAAATAGACTTCATACAAACAATAAAGGACTACCGATATCACCTATTTGATTTTACGCTACTTTCTTTTTCACTTATTCAATACAATGACTATTACCATTCGTTTTATTGGTTTTGTTTATGTATATCGATAGTACACTTTTTTGTATGGCAAAAGATTTACGCTTGGTCGAGACAGACGCGGCACAGTGGCTAAATAGAGACATCGATAAACGGTGGCTAGAACAGGATACGGAAATCCCGGCATCTAGCTCACCGCAGAAAGTCGGGCAGACTGAACTGAAGTCGTTATCGATAGTTTGCCCGAGGACTACCTTCCAGTGTGTTTCTTGTCTACATGTAGAAATTTTCTTCAAGTTACAGCCTTTGTAAATAATAATGGACCTACTCATGTCTTACACATGTATTATCTTTTTGCTTTTTTCTCTTCATTTCAGATGTGAAGATGGAGTTTTAGAGTCGATGCTACCATCATCGTTTAAAAAAAATGTTTTAGGTTAACTTATTATGATTCAGTTTCAATGAAAGGTTTGCTTTCCATAAATCTCATCATTTGACAAACTCGTACTCAAATGTTTTAGGGAGAGGTAAGCAATGCTTTAGAAGTCATATGATCACTTTCAAAATATATTTTTTAGGGAAGACAGGAGAAGAAAAAAAGGATAACCAGGGGTGATTGCCTTTCTTAATCTTGAATGACTGGTAAATGCAGATGTCATAAGTTCTGGATTTTTATTTTTTAAGTTCCCTCCTTTCTTATCTAGGATACATTAGAACTGTTATTATTTATATTCTGTACATGTATATATTTGATCTCTAATGCATGTTAAAATAAAATCTGTGATTAAAGACATTTCTGCGATTCTGTTGCTTCTTAATTTTTGAACATTTTGCAACAAACTTGAGCACAGAGAACACCCTATATTAAACAAACAGATAAAATCCCAAATTTTTCTTCTTTTTTTTTAGTTTTAGTAAACTATCTTGAATCCAGCAAACTAATCTCACACCCACCTTTGGATCCATTGAACCAGAAGTGCTGGAAAGCTTACAAAGTTGCACATCAGACACTCCAAAAAACAAATACAATCAAAGATCTGATAATAATAATAATAATAATAATAGTAATAATAATAATAATAATTAATAAAAGTAATAATAATAATAATAATAATAATAATAACAAGTAGCAATAGTAATAAAAAATAGTAATATAATAATAATAATAATAATAATAATAATAATAATAATAATAACAATAATAATAATAATAATAATAATAACAATAACAATAAGTCAGCTGTATGGACTGCATGCGGTTGTGTCAAGTGAAAGCAATGCTTTGTTATACTTCAATTCAAATGTTTGGTGAACTTTTTTTTCAGTTATCATTATGAAAATGACTAGTTATTTGTTTTATTAATTCTACGAACATATAATTCTATGACTTCTCTTGTTAGTGATGCCATTCCTTTGATATACTTACAGTTATACATCATACTCGTGATTCAAAAATGGACTTTTAAAGTTGTACTCGATAGAAAAGGCACAATTCAAACCTTGAATGAATGAGCAAGCTTGCTAAAGACACACTGACTAATTAATATTGACTGCAGATGTTGTCCCTTAAATAATTACATAATTTTTCACCTCTCCTCTTCAGGAATTTGAAGAGGAACATTTACAAAAATGATCATGCACATGAGAGTTTATTACTGGAAAAAGGGAAAAAAATATAATTTGGTTAACTGTCAAGCGTCATTCTAATTTGAAATTTCATTTTCAAAGGAAAGATGTGATTTTAAAAAAAAACTCAGTATCCATCACTATATCAGCAATAACAATGGGTACAAATATAAATATACATGTACCGGTATAGCAAAGAAATAAATACAGACTCCTCAAAATTGTGCATTTTCCTTGCAATAGTGTTAGCATTAGTCTGCGTTTATTGATAGTTGCCTAAGAAATGAGTTTAGCACACAACTTTGGTGTACGGATTAGCAGTTATAAATAATGTTCCTCTGGAAAAAGAAGATTTACACATCTTCAATGAAGATTTCTACCGTTTAGTGCTTTAAGAAAAATAACGTGGTTGCAGAGTTACGATTTTTACAAAAACGTTCAGCTATATCTACTCTTCCAGCAGGAGTAAACATTAGAGGTTAGATTTGCTTGGCATGCACATTGAAAGCTGTTGCTTCCGTAAATAAAAATGTTTCTTTTGATCAATAGAAGTTCCGACTTGGATTTTCAGATTTTCATTAAATTTCGGTCTCGTTAGTAGACCATCTTTTTTTTCCTGGATCAGCTTACTCAAAATGCTAGTCTTGAAGATGAAGAAAGCTCTAATTTCTTAGATAGAGAATGGAGAAAGTCATATTGAACAAAAGTAAATCCTGTAGATGCAATGGGTGATGGAGGTGACAGGAGCAACGCAAGCGTAGACCTAGACACAGATACCAATTGACTCTGATACTGAGGAGATTGCAAGCGCTCAAACAGACTATGACTTTTCCTCTCAATGTGTCTAATGGCATGTAAACAAAAAATGGACGCACACAAAACAACACTTTGAAGTACAAGGAAAAATGGTCTTTTTGCCAACAATTTTTACTTTTATTTTTTATTTCCAAACATTCCTTACACCATGAATGTGTCAGTATATATGGTTAGATAGTGCATCCAATCTACTTTATCATTCATTTTTTTGTTCTTTTGTCTCTTCTGAGAAAAGTGTGGTAACAAATTTAAAAACATCAGTATATGGAAAAATTGGAGTTATATCCCTTACGTCAGTAAATTCCCATTGTAAAGTCTATCAACCAGTCAGTAAATTAAGGGTAAAGGCTTTCTAAAGGCTTTCTGTGTAAATAATTTGTGCAAAACTAAGACAGACTTAGGAATTTGAGTATTTCAATGCAAAAATATATTCAATGTTATTCAACCATTTAACCCAATAAAATTGATAAAAAAAAAACCCCAATAGTGCTTCACTAAACAGTTTTAAAATAAAAAGGCTTTAACTATTAAGCTATTCTAAGATTCGTACAAATATATATCGGCAGCGAGATTATAAGTATTAAAGCAAGGAAAATGAGGAACAAGAACAATCGCCAATGTGGACTGCAAGATGAAAGCAAATATTTTATCGATATGAAATGGACAACAGTTAAAAACCTGAAATTCCTCCTATTTGGTAGATAATTATAAACTGAAATATGTTGGAGAGATTTTTAGAGATTTTTTTTATATTATCAAATGTCGATCAATTTAAAGTCAATTTAGAGTTATTTCTAACGTTTCCTGTTCAATGCAACAAGGTGAATACAGAACTGAATCGGAAAAAAATACACAACAGCACTGCAGTTAACAAGAAAATCGTATATGTACAAATTCAATAGTAGGGCAACACAAACATTAGATAGGGGAAAAAATTTGTTCGATTATTTTAAAAAAACATGTTAAGATAAATCAGCTGCCAACTTTTGAAAAAGCAAATATAGATTTTTAGCGCTACTAGACCCTGCAAACCTAATCGATGGCCAAGCTCATTAGGTTCAGACTATAAATATTGAATTAAACAAGCTTAACCAAAACTTTAAAAACTGCACCAAGGACTTGTTTTTCTTTTTGTGTGCTGATTTTCATCTCAGTGTCAGGAACACCAAGCCAGCAACTTCTAGGCTTTGCGGAACTAAAATATACTATTTTCAACACGATTGGCTTAATAGCCTCTCACATTTAGCATTGATATGCCGAAAGCAATTGGAACTACATTATTGTCATTGACTGGAACCAACAGTATAAGACAAAATCTGACAAATAAAGTTGCCTAGTTGTTGATTTCCAACTAGGCACCTAATGAGAACCAGACGCTCTGCCACTTGAGGCAGTTTGCCCCTCAAGGTCAACAACTATGTAGTTCCCGATTTATATCATAGAATTGGATTAGACCCAGATCCATACCATCGGATGTCAACCAGATTTATAATATACAGCTACAGTCTAGATCTAGATCAACTTCACAAGATAGGAACGACAGATAGGTGTGTTTGGAGGTAAATTTGTATCAGTCTTCAAACGGCAATTTAACAGGGAATACGACAGAGCCTTACTGTACGAAAATGATGAAAGTCCTAAGACTTTCTAACAGCCAAAAATAGACCCAAGAGGAACGCAGTAAAATCAAAGATCTTGTACAGTATGCATGGCATATTTGAGTAAAATCAATAATGCGTCACCCGCCGTGAGTAAGTGTATGTGTGTGAGCGCGTGAGTGCGAAAAAGTGGCAGCGAAAATGGTTTTTAGTCCAAACTAACCTAGCTGGTCGCCCTAAAAAACTGGATTCTTGGAAATAAACAATTAACTCTCTTCCTTGCCCCAGTAACAAAGCCAGGGAATTTCCGAATGGACAGACCGCAGGTGGCAGAAGCATAATTGCCGCTATAGTGTTACACTATTTACCGCATTTTTAACCAAAAAGAGCTGCAAGTGAAGATTCATCTACAAGTTGATCAGAGACTCGGACATTCACAATGCCACGAAGCATAGGAGACACTTATGAGACGTTGAAAAAGTGAATGGGCCCAGTAAACGGCTGGGCGAACCAGATTTTATTGCCGAAAATGGCAGCAAGTACAGAATGATCGACGAAAGACCCACTTTTAGCTGGATACCATCAAATACCGGTACCTATTTTTTGAACCAGATACGGACGAACATACTCAGGAGATCAAACACGTACTGGTTGGCAGCTAATGCAGTAGGCTAAAAATTAAGTATCATTATAGACTTTCAAGTGAATTGTGACAAAATTGAAAAGCATTAATACGCTGTTTTATATATTCACATTTTTATCAAACCTTATGTTTTATTAGAAAATAACTGTAAAAAAAAATGTCAAAATTAATGATCATCCCTTCTTTTCTACAAAATTTAAGTTAACAGTAAATGAAATCAATGTTAAATTTCACACTTAGTTTGGTCCCATCTTGTAATTGTAGACGGGTCCCACGTTGCCTGTCTGTGATGTGAGCATTGGCTGTCCATGAAGCAACAGACTCCCCAGTAATTTGCCTGCGGGCTGCAGGAAAAAAGCAAAGACAGAAATCAACATCGGCCCTCCTTGACTAGGGGAGCTGGCAGTATCTAACCATCATATGTAGGATCAACAATGAAAATAATACAGCCAGAAATTACTCTTTTAGACATATATACTAGTACTACACAAATACATAATGCTAAGATGTTTGTTCGTTGGTTTTTGGTTGCCAAACTAGCGTCTGACAATTAACAAGCTGACGCACAGAGACAACTCAAGAATACCAAGACTCTTATTTCAGATGGTCACTTTATACTAATTACTGACCCAACAGTATAAATTTAAATGCAACAAAATGAGATCAAGTGAGAACCCAACGTTTTACCACAAGCACAAGCTCACCACCCACCACCATGAAAGGAGGTCATCAGAATTGTTCGCTTTGTTGCCTAACATCCAACATCAGCACTGCACAGGCTATGTAATATAATATACTGTGGATGGGCTCGAATTGGACTTAAAGTTAAAAGCTGACGTGTGCACACATAAAAAATATTTTTTAACCTTCACATAGTTAAAATAAACCTCTCGGGGGCCGCCTAAAAGTGCATTGTATCCCAAGTTTATGTTCAACAGTGACTGTAAGCTTAAAAAAAGGGAATCGGTGCCTCTGAAGAAGTTTATCATATGTAAAGCCACAGTTTATCTGAAGCGGGTAAAAACAGTAATCACGTTTGACCTGCATATAGAGGACACAATTACAAAGTCTTATCAGGTTGATGCTACTTGAGTCAAGATACATAATCCCTTTGAATCATCATAGGATTATTCAACACTTTGCACAACAGTGTTGTATTAATACATTTTTAGGAATTTTTTTCCAGTTTTGTCTGATATTTAAAAAAGTTTGCCAGAGTGGTGTTCACACCAGGACCTCCTGCTTTAGAAACTGTCGCTCTAACCCCGTGCTACCACACTCCCTTTTAGCTACTTCCATATCGGACAACCAGGATTGTGCTCGTTCCCTACTGATCAGGAGCCCTGATATGCCAGTTCAGTCTCTACATGGCATTATTGTCAAGACTCAATGTTTTGGACCTTCTGTTGCAGAAGATCTTCCATGGCGGTCTAAGAGACATTTTAACCAAATAATTAAGAGCTTCTTGCTAAAAAAGAAAGCGGTAGTGGCTTGGACCAATGCTGTTTAAAAAATAAACCGCAAAAAAAAAAACAACGAAAACAACTGACCCCATTCTTGGTCTGGGCAAGGCTCAGCTTGTCACAGTGGTGTTCTGGCAGGAACATCTCAAAGATCTCGTCATACAACTTAAGCATGGACTGGGGACACCGACCCTTGTTGCCAGAAAGGCAGCTCTTGAAAATTTCCGTGTATCTAGGTCAGAGAAAAAAGGAACATAATATGTATAATGCATTATTTTGGTTAAATAAGGTTCCCATATCTACAGGAGTTCACTCGAGTTTATGTCCAACATCATCACTATATAAGCTATATTAAGGATGGGTCCCAAGACTTAAGTCTCACAATATGTGCTGCCACACGGGAGACAGGACTGGGAGACCTGGACTCCTGTCTCAGCGATGCGACCCGACAAGTAGGGGACTAAATCAAGCAAACAAATTTCTGAACGGGGACCTCATAGTTCACATAAAGTTTATCTTGGGGACAATCTAAACGTTCATATTGCACTGGTCTCTGTAAATTGGTGATTCGTGAATAGTTCATATGAAGCTGTGTTTACTGTAAGTGTAACCATAAAGCAATTTCAATTAGATGTACATACTGCTGCAAACTTTAAAGACCATCATAGCAATTTCAATTGGATGTACCTACTGCAGCGAACTTTAAGTACCATCCCTGATCTAATGTAACCATAACGCAATTTCAATTTCATACTGCTGCAAACTTTAAATACCATCATAGCAATTTCAATTGGATGTACATACTGTGAAAACTTTAAATTCCATTGCCGATATAAAAAAAAGGGATAGAACAATATTTCCTGGAATGCCCCCAAATCAATCTGCTGTTGCTCACCTGCACAGAAAACTGTCGACGCTGAAACCGTTGCTCTGAGAGCCTCCGAGTCCGAGAGATGCCACCATCGTCTGCACATTGTTGACCAGGCACCCCGAGAATCCGGTTTGAGCCTCCTCATCAAAGCACTGGTCCAGAAGTTCCGCTATTCCAAAATAAGGAGAAAAAATGAACACAGATGCCAAGTGGATCAATACAATGTATTTTCACAGTACACTTAAATAAACATATCCTTTCAATCACATGCACAAGACACAGCCCTTGACATAATTATTCTTACATAACTCTGACCTGACAACTTTTAAACAATTTTTTTTATATTGAAAATCGTAACAAATGTACAGAAAATTGGCATCAATGTGAACAGTGCATCAGCTAATGGGAATCCTAGTGAAGAAGCTAGAACTCAGGAGACGTTACGCTAGGGGAAAGCTTCTACAGTGCTACTCTCAACATTTAACAACATCAATACTTGTGTTTGAAAAAAGTGTTGAGAGGTCAAATTAATACTATAGAAGCAGCAGCATAAGTCGACTTACAAAATATATATAGATTATTATCGGCTTAGAAGACAGAGCTGAAGTCATACTTTAAACATACCTAAATTTCACAGAACCAAAAAGTCAAATTCTAAATTCTTTATCACCTTCAGGCTTATAACAAAGTGAAATCCGGAATACTCAGAACTCATTCCAAGCTCTATTGCTCTGAAACTAAAATCAGAATAGCTTTGAGACCATTAACATGGGCGCAATTGAAAATGAAAAAGGCTGGATCAGGGTTTGTGTGACAATTAATGTATATAGACTAAGTCATTGAGTAAATACTCAAAGAATGATATAAGAGCCATACTTAATATCTAACTTATAAGGTTCTCACAATGCAAGTTTGCGATATTTTCCAAAAAACAACAAAAAACTTTTAAGATTTAATAGTATTTTTTTTACACTAAGAAAGGAGACTGCTAGGATGCTAATTTATCTTCCTATGTTGTAAAATGCCGGCCACTTAATTATTACATCACCCGTCTCCAATTGGGTTGAGCCCAAGCTTTACCAAAAACAAATATTTACGGTAAAACTTGATAATGAGATTTCTTGTTTTCTTTAATAAACTTGTTATTGCACAGGTTCTCGTTATTCCCAAAATAAGGTAGAAAGAGGGTTTTATTGAAAGGGGAAAATTGTGCCCGTACCATTTTACTATGGTTTTTCAAGTGTACCCCTTTTAAACTTAAATGTCAGTGTTTGACTTTGGTTGGTTGGATTGGTTTAACGTCCAACAGCAGCACTATATAGGCAATATTGTGGACGGGCCCCAAGACGGACGTCTGACAATTTTATGTGCTGCCACACACGAGACAGGGCGGGGATACCATGACTCCCGTTTGACGTGAAACAACGGATTTTGGCAGTCATTTACACATAGGCCTACCATGTGTCTTGTGGTTTTATTTGTTTAACTATTTACCAGTATAGCAAATTACTTATTAACAGAATTTATGAGTTTCGTGAGGGGATAAAACTTGATGGTATTTTTCAATCGTAAAACCAGATCTATAGCATATTAGTGATTATAAAACACGACTAGGGGTGGTCCTGGGCTTGGCTTGTCTAGCCTTGCATTATGCAGCTTTGCTTACTTTGATTGAATGAGTGAGTTTATTTTACGGCACGTCAGCACGGTAACGTCTATGTTGTGCCCCTGATGTCCTAAGACATTTAATGCATTATACTAGTAGCAACGGTGCCTCCTTTATCTCTCTGAGTAGTAAAAACAAAAATTGTGCGTGAAAAGTTTGGTTACAAGTGAAGGGTATATACAGTTACGTAGTTTAAAGATCCATGTGCAGGACTATCAAAGTTAAATTTAATTATATACATGGAAGCTAGGTACAAATTTCTTTCCCGGTAAAACCAGAATGTGACTAATGGACAATTGACGGTTGCAGGTTTGACACAGTAGAGGCTCTTCACCTCTCAATAGAAAGGCGCGAGTAAGATGGTTTACTTTGTAATAGAACAAGAGTTAGGTTCCTGTAGGGGAACGGTGGGGTTATCACTAATGTCGCTTATATCAGCAGAGGCAGGAGATGACGAGGGTGACTGGGTTGGGGCACTGGTTAATTTCCACATGCCTACATGTGTATTAAGCACCTTTCTCAATTTTATTTCCTTTTATGTTGGGAATGGGCTTAGAGAGAGAAAATCTAGTCTCAAACTTCTCGC